>CM062816.1:905060117-905336044 GCA_031772625.1 Pinus tabuliformis | reverse complement strand
AACATGTGAAGGTCACCATTATGTATGGGTTATCATTGAACATGGAAACGCTCACTAAAATATATTATAATAATATATGTCTAGTATTTAGACATTACATAAGTAACGAGAGAAACTCTTCGATTTAAGACAAAGTGTGTTATATATTACATTAGATTATTAATAAAGAGAATTTTAATTATGTAAAGGTATAATTATATTGAAAAGAGAGTATCAAATTTTAAAGCTCTTTTTATAATCATACGTATATGTTTAATATTTTATGGAAAAATTATTTAATAAAAAAATGTGAGTAAATTTATTAAATTATTTATATTTTATAAATGGACACTTATGATTATTTGTATTATTAATAAGTTTTTAGTTATATAATTGATTTTCAATTTTAAAGTATTATCAAACATATTGCAAATAATTATTTTACTTGTTTGCATCCCATCTTTAACGTATTAATATCAACTAATTATTTAAATTATATATCTGAACTAATTATATAGGTTAACATTATTTTATGAAAATAGTAAAAAATGACCCAACCTTATTTAATAATTATTGATTATAGAATATCAATTATTAATTATATATGTAATTTGTGTCTTAATTTGTGTATTTGTGTTTAGCTTTAAAGTTGTGCACATAATTTGACACAAAAACGTAAAAGGTAGTTTTCTTGAATGATTGTGTATGGAGTTATCATTAAATATGGGAATGTTTATAAAAATATATTATAATAATCCATGTGTAGTATTTGGAAATAATCTAATTTATTATGTAATATTAAATTACATAGACTTTTGTCATCGCTATGTTAATGAGAAGATCGATTTAAAAAAAGTGTGGTTGTAGGTAAAAGGTAATCATGCAAAAATGATTATAGACTTTTTAATAAAAGAGGCTAGTGAGTTAAGTTGATTATTGTAAAAAAAAATTAATGACTTGTTGATGACTAATAGTATCTTATGAATAACTCTAAGGTAATCTAAAAGTAGGAGAGTGTTCGATCAACTTATTCATTATCCAAATAAAGTTAAAATTCCAACTTGATGCATGCTTGACATTCAAAATGAAGTGAAAATACAAAGTCAATGTGATAAAAATGTTTAATCTACCTAGATTTATTTATGTTTGTGAGGTTGTACAATCAAGTTGGAGTAAAGGATATCATCCATCTATTTACATGCAATTTCCCATTGTAATTGATCTAAATAGATAAGAATTAATATAATCAAACCTATATACAAACATATCATATTATCTCTCAAACTATAATGGGTGGCTAATAAGGCATTCATTGATTAGTGAAATGGGAGTGTTGTTGTTCTTCCCAACAAGGTTTAAGATACTTTTATTGCTTATATATCAGTTTACTTTTATAAATATTTCTTGTTGTTGGTAGTAGTTATGGACATAGAATTAGTGGATTATTCGGAAGACCCTCTCGTGGGTACCTCCATATTGGCAGAAACTCAAGCACAGAGGGGTTTTTTCCATATAGCAGTGACCTGACTGAAGCTATCGCTCCGCTACCCTCGATCATGGGACCATCCTGGTTGGTCATTAACCTACCTGATGCGCTGCCCTCCTGGCCGCCTTCCGCTACTCCTCCACTGTCGCCTGCCTCCTTGCAGTTTGTGGCATGATGCATCGGCCCTGACCTTACCACTTTTTCATTCGGATACCCTTCCCTCCAACCATCCGCGGGTTAACACTTCCCCTCTCATTCATCTCTCGGTGTGCCTTCGCTCTATTAAGGTCCCTCCTCCTCGACACTAGCATCGTTCCATCTCTCTGGTAGCTTCACGAAAATCCCCCCACTCCCAGACACATGCCCCTCGGACCCTGACCTGAACCCCACAAAACCTAACCCTACAAACCCTCCCTACATTGGAGCACATAAGGACACCACTGTCGTGGATCATAGGCCTGGAAAACGACAAAGCTGTGTGAAATCAAAAGCGCAAGACGTTATAATCAATTGGGAAGAAGACTTTCAATGCGGAGAAACCATGGACATGGCGAAGTGAGTCCTGGTTGGGAGAGTGCGTGGAAGGAACTATTCGGCGACGTGGCTTAAATAATGGGTTGCTGAAATATGGGCACAACACCTGGCAGAATTTCCCTTTGTTCAAACCTTTGTCCGCAGCTGGTTCGCTTTGCGTTTTGCTCAGGCCGAACACACAAACTAGGTCTTGTCCTCATTTTGGCATATTGAACAGGCACCTGTGTTGTTAAGGAGATGGAGCCCTCTTTTCGATCCAGATAGGGAACAACTCAGGGTTGGGCCTCTATGGGTTCGCCTTCCCGGATTTCCGCCACAATTCTAGTCCGAGGACATCTTCAGGCGCATAGGAAACACACTTGGCACATACTTGGAATATGATAAATCGTATCTCACCACTGGGATCATGGCCTTCGCAAGGATCTTAGTACACCTGGACATCAGAGAAGGGTTACAAGAGAAAATTACCCTGCGCTGGAGGAACTACTCGCGAACACAGATCCTCGACTACGAGGGGGTGCCATTTAGATGCAGGCGTTGTCATAAAGTGGGACACCTCTACAAAGATTTCCCTCTACTGAGGAAAGCGAGGACTGAGAATAAGGGGAAGACAATTCCCACAAAGGATCATCAGGCACCGGCTGGTCACCCCCCTTCGTCTGATGCAATGGAACATACAGCTCCTGATGCAGTTGAACCTCACCCAGCCTCGATGACACCGAAGAAGCATGGGAAAGCATCTCTTTGGCCTCCCTCCCCACCACTAACTAGGTCAAGGGCGGCTGCAGATACCGTGCTATCTTCAGGTATGTCACCTTCTGAACCTTGCTCAGTAATTTTCTCAAATGCATCTGATTGCTTGAATGTATCCTCGGGTTCACAACAGAGTTCTGATTTTATGCCACCTCCCTCCATTACCCTAGAATGTCCTCTGCATCCCCCTCCCCCTATTTTCTCTTGTACTCCCCCTTCCTTCCCAGAGGCAGAATCATCTGATATCTCCGCCCCTGATCCTGGCTCCCTCACCCACAGATACCACCTCCACTCCCTCTCCCGATCCTGGGCCTGGATTCCATTGGCATTGGCCTGGTTCCTTCCCCCATCCCTCCGAAGCCCCCTAGAGGTCGACCATCCTCCTTGTCCAAAGCAAAACAACAGGTAGGGGAGGAGGTCATCTCGGGGCGCCAACTTACTCTTGACAGGGTTCTTAGAGCACAGAATTCCTTGGGCTCGTCTCCCCATGAAGCTGCTCTCCTTCAACTGTCGAGGGATTGCTAGCCTTGAGAAAAAACTAGCTCTGCGAAGACTCCTTAAGTCCGAATTGATTGATGTTGTCTTCCTTCAAGAAACCCTGGGTCTTGCTGATTCCATATCTCACCTCCTTGAATCTATGCTCCCCGGATGGACCTTCCAAGCCATTGATGTAAATGGTCATTCAGGGGGCATTGCCCTGGGTTACAATCCCCACCTTATCAAGATGTACAACATTTGGGGAGGCATTGGATTCATTGGGGCAGACATCTTCTCATCTGAGTTGGGTACTGATATCAGACTGATAAATGTTTATGGGCCTTGTCATCATCGTGAAGATTTCTGGGAGCACCTGCTATCCTCAGACATACTGCAACCTGACAACATCATCTTGGGAGGGGACCTAAATTTCTCTATGGGTTATTCGGAATCTTGGGGACACCATGCCCAGGTCGACCCTCTGTCTGTCTTCTTTGAAAACATTCTGGAGACCCACAGTTATATTGATATCCCCTCTGCAAGGTTGCTACCGACTTGGAGGAACAGAAGGTGTGGAGAGGACAGTCTTGCAAGAAGGTTAGATCGATTCCTCATCAAGGAACGATTACTGGAGAGAGGTCTCACTTTCCGACAATGGGTAGGCTCAGGGGGAATATCTGATCACTTGCCGATTTTCCTTGATATTAGGGGAGGCATAAGAAAACCTAGAGCCCCCTTCAAATTTAATTCCACCTGGTTGAAGGATGCCACCTATACTCAGATGATCACAGACTTCTGGAAGTCCCACCCTCCCACTGCTGGAGGGAACATTACAGAAGGTTTTGTCAGCAATCTAAAATAATTGAAGAGGTTATCAAAAATCTGGGCTCATAATAAGAGAGAACAGGAAGAACAAAACCTTAGTAACATTGAAACAGAAATTGTTGTGTTGGAGGATGAGCAAAGAGGGGTTTTTATATCAAGAGAACAAAAGGATAAGCTCACTGACTTAATATCGAAGAGAGGGAAAATTCTCAAAGAGAGGGAAGAAACATGGAGATTGTGAAGTAGAGAAATCTGGTTGATGGAGGGAGATGACAACACAAAATTTTTCCACAAATTTGCAAATGGATGAAAGGCAATCAATACCATTTGGAAACTGACAAATGAGCAGGGAAATGAGGTGGATACTTTCCAACAACTGGCCTCTCTAGCCACATCCCACTTTAAGAAGATCTATCAGGCACCCCCCAATGCCACCTTGGCAGAAGTCATAAGAGTAGCACAACTTTTCCCTCGGTTCGTCGATCAGGAGAATGCTATGGATTTGAACAGAGAAGTCACACTAGGGGAACTGGAGGCTACTCTGAAATGGTTCAAGTGGGATAAGAGTCTTGGACCAGATGGTTGGTCGGTGGAGTTTTATATGGCTTTTTTTGAAATCCTTGGAGATGATCTACTCAAGGTCATTGAGGAATGCAGATCGACTGGCCGTATGCATGGAGCCATTAACTCCACTTTCATCGCCCTCATTCCCAAATCAGACAACCCGACCTCTTTCGATGACTTTCGGCCCATATCCCTGTGCAATTGCATTTATAAAATCATTTCAAAAATCATTGCAAACTGCCTCTGACCCATCCTCTCTGCCCACATCTCCTCAGAACAATTTGCTTTTCTCCAAGACCGTCAGATTCATGAAGTGGTTGGTATAGCTCAAGAAGTGCTACACTCTATCCAGACGAAGAAGATTAAAGGTATGATCCTCAAAGCAGATCTATCAAAGGCTTTTGATTGGGTAAGTTGGATATACATCAGAATGCTCCTAACTCATTTAGGATTCCCATATGGGGTTATAAAATGGATAATGTGTTGTATCACAAATATATCCTTTGGTGTCTTGATCAATGGAGCAACATCTCCCTTCTTTCACTCCGAAAGGGGACTCAGGCAAGGATGCCCCTTGTCTCCCTTACTTTTTTTACTGGTTATGGAAGGGCTCAGTAGACTTATCAAATATATGCACCACAGAGGTCAACTATTGGGAATCAGGATCACTGGCAGGTGCATGATAACACACCTCCTCTTTGTGGATGATGTGTTAATTTTCCTCAATGGGGGAATTGGGGATTTGACTGCTCTCCAGCATATTATCACCCTTTTCCAAACTGCAACAGGTATGGCCATAAATAACTCGAAATCCACCCTCACTGTATCTGATTGCTCTCCTCATGAGATACAGTTTTCCCTTCACAGGTTTCCTTTCACCTTGTTACAGTTGGAAGAGGGCCTCAGATATCTGGGCTACAGGCTAAAGCCACATGGCTACAAAATAGCTGATTGGACATGGTTAATCTCAAAGCTAGAAAGAAGGCATAGTACCTTCAAATATGGCATATGGCATATTACGAGAAAGCTTATATGTCTCATTAAAGCTGTTCTCGAAGCCACTCCAGTGTACTGGATGTCCCTAGCTTGGATACCTAGAGGAATCCTCTCTAGAATACAAAACCTATGTTGCAGGTTCCTCTGGAAAGGAAAACAAGCGGGGAGGATTTTTGCATGGGAAAAATGGGATCTGCTCACCCTCCCAAAGAAGTGGGGAGGTTGGGGAATCAAAAAACTAGAAGACTTCTCCTCTACATTGGCGGCCAAGCTGGGCTGGCAACTAATCACTACAAATAGCCTCTGGACTATGGTGGCCTCCTCCAAGTACATAGCTCCCCTTAACATGATGGACTGGCTGAGATAGACAAGCTGGAACAAAACAGGGATCTCGGTCATTTGGAAAGTAGTACTAAACTCCTTGCCACTTATTCGAGATGGGCTCACTTGGAGAATTCAAGCTGGCACATCTGTTCGCATTGGGCTGGACCCTTGGATTGGGTGTGGAAATGCCCACAAGTTACCTGAAGAACTCAAGCTCCACCTTGTCAACTCTAGCATTACACACATCAATCACATTGCTGACATGGAGAGATCCACCTTTCTCCATCAAGCATGGAAATCTACCCACAGTCTGCTCATACCTCAACAATGGCACCATCACTGGGAAGACTACACAACTGCCTTAACCGAATCCCATATCAGAATAATTGAAGGGGAGGATGAGATTATTTGGGCACATGCAAAAAATGGCCAGTACTCACCCAAAGAGGGATATCTATGTCTTGCAAACATACACAAACCACAACCTATTGATTTATGGTGGAAGGGCACGTGGAAACTCAATGCACCACCTAGAACCAGACTACTCATGTGGTCAATTTTGAAAAACAAGATTCCCACTGGAGACAACCTGATTAAGAGAGGACAACATGGACCATTCTAGTGCTGCCTATGCAAATACTGTACAGAATCAATGGATCACCTTTTTCTCACCTGCCCCATCACTACTGATATTTGGATAATTGTCCTCTCGAACACCCATGCTCAGACCACATGGAGGGGACAAACTATCAGGGATGTTTGGACCAATTTGTGGACATCTGCGACCCCATCAAAGGTGAGGAACCTCCCCCTCCTCATCTTCTGGGAAATTTGGATTGTCCGCAACCACCTCATTTTTCAAGATACCACTCCCTATTGGACCACCATCTTTGCCCGACTTCTGGCATATTACAACAACATACCGTAAGATGATGAAAATCCACCCTCCAAACATATCATTCCGAAGACCATTGACCACACCCAGCCATGGGCTTATTTCGACGAATCAACGCAAGAAGAAGGGTGTGGGGTGGTGTCGTACTATATCTAACTACTTCCCATCACTTTCAAATATAAATGGGGCTAGGAATGGGAATAAATAATTATGCAGAGATCATTACAACCAAACAACTCATATAGTTCACCATTGAAAAACATTGCAGGAACCGACAAATGTTTGGGGATTCAAAAATAGTTTGCAATTGGATCAATAAAACATCAATATGTCATGCATACACTCTGAGGCCTATCTTGGATGAGGTCCATCGACACATTTCTTTTTTTGACAACTTTGCATGTTGTCATATATACAGGGAACGCAACACACTTGCTGACAAGCTTTCCAAGGAGGCAGCGGTCCGGCCACGCGACACATGGATGATACAGGAGCAGAGGAATGAAGACCATTATCAATATTATCATCACCCTTTTATGGACCATGTAGTTTAGGCTCAATTGGAGCCTGTTTTTTTTATGATGATATGCTTAATATAATACTACAGGACTATATATTTTTCCAGATGCATCTACAGATACATATACTCTCTGCGCAGAGTATTTTATTTTTTGAAAACAATACATGAACATTTCTGAAGACAAAGTCTCCCTGTGTGGAGAACTTATATATTATGTATTTTTCTTTACTTGACAAGCTCACAACCGCTTTTTTATGTATTTTTCTTTACTTGACAGGCTCACAACCTCTTTTTTCTGCATATGCGAACAACATTTACAACATGTAATTTTCCTTAATATAATGAAAATTATGATTTTTTCCAAGGGGAAGAAATATTTCCTGCTGTTGAGGACCAAATGAAATATCTGAATGAATTTGGTAAAATAGATACGCTTAATTATTCCATATTATATAAGTGTAAACTCCGTAAGTTGTGAGACATATAAGTTTCCTCATAATATGCCATATTTGAAGGTACTATTTGCAAAACTAAAAAGTTGTAACAAAATACAAACCTAAACAAAAATCCTCTCAAAAGTATTGATTATTACAAATAAAAGTACAAACCTAAACAAAACTTAAATAAATTGCAAATTTATGAATTTCAATATTATCATAATTAGTGATAAAAAGAGTGAAATTTATTAAAAAAATAACGTGACTTAATTATAATCATAAATTATTAAATTTTATTTCGATAATTTATATATATTTTTAAAGATGACAAAATTTATTATAATTCAATTGTCAACACAATCATTAAGATTACTTGTTATTAGAAAAAATAGATTAATTTATCATTATTATTTAAAAAAAAAAAATCCTCACCCAAAAATAATTCAATAATAATTTTATAATAAATTAAATTTTCACTTAATCAAAATTCTTTTCAATTTTGGATAACAGACATATACTTTTTTTTTTTTACATTTAAAACAACAACAAAAACCTCTTAACCCGTTAAAAAAACAATATTAAAACTTACATTACATCTTACTGCACACCAATATCAACTTAAATATAATTCACACACATTTTTGCAAAACAAAACTGTGCTTCGGAAAAAGTCAAAACAAAACTGTCCAGCAACAATTCAGCATCCTTAAACATAATGTAATTATGTGTGAAGTCAAAGAAATACAACCAAATTCAACCTAAATATAATTCACACACATCCAAAAATGTGTGTGAATCAAAACAAAACTGTGCTTCAGAAAAAGTCAAAACAAAACTGTCAAGCAACAATTCAGCATGCTTAAACATAATGTAATTATTTGTGAAGTCAAAGAAATACACTTCAACACGTTTGATGATAAGTTGTAACAAAATGCAGACAACTTTGATTCCAATATTGACTCCTGGTTGTGTCTGGTAGTGTGCCCCTTCCAACAAAAGTAATAGGTTCAGTGTCAACCGCCCTTAAGGGGCCCCGTCCATAACTCTTGGTGCACATGGCATTGCGACACACCGAAACTAATTTAACAATTCAGCATGCTTAAACATAATGTAATTATTTGTGAAGTCAAAGAAATACATCAACACGTTTGATGATAAGATGTAACAAAATGCAGACAACTTTGATTCCAATATTGACTCCTGGTTGTGTCTGGTTGTATGCCCCTTCCAACCAAAGTAATAGGTTCCGTGTCAACGCCCTTAAGCGGCCCCGTCCATAACTCATGGTGCACATGGCATTGCGACACACCGAAACTAATTTAACTTAGGTCAAATTAATTTTAGTCATGGTTCTGTTTCTATTTTTAATTTAGATCAAGGTCTAACTTCGTTTTTTTATTTTTAATAATCTGAAAGGTGGACACATTATAGAAATAATAACGACTCTGTAGATGAAAAACTTGAACAACTCAAAGAAACAGTTAACCATAATAAATATTTCTTAAACGAAAAATGAGGAAATAACTTTTTTTTTTTTTCCATCTGAAAACTCCATAAATAAAAGGAAATGGTAACCATAACAAAGCTTTCTTAAATGGAAAGTTACACCGGAGTTACAACACCGGTGGGACTTTTGTAAATTGGTTCCAAACTATGGAAAGTTACAACACCGGTGGGACTTTTGTAAATTGGTTCCAAACTCCAGAGTCAAGGTTGGTGATGGGACTTATTGTTTGTGTTTTCTTATGTATTTATATTTTTTTAAGCAAGTGATTTTCATATTGTTTATATTTTCTTACTCTACTTGCTTATGGGTGATGATTTCAGAGATTGGAATTCCAAATACCAAAACTCCAGAGGCTAGAGATTGGAGTTGGTCATGGGACTTGCTTTCATATTGTTTGTATCTTCCTACACTACTGTCATAAGGGTGACACCTCCAGAGATTGTAGGTGTTGGTGACTTGCTTTCATATTGTTTGTATTTCCCTATGCAAGTAACTTTGTATCGGTGCCGCTTTCAGAGATTGAAAGCCAAACACCAAAACTCCAAAGGCCGGAGTTGGTTATGAGACTTGCTTTCACATTGCTTGTATCTTCCTACACTACAGGCAGGCTTATGGGTGACCGCTCCAGAAATTTAGCAGGCTTATGGGTAACAGCTCCAGAAATTTAAACACTAGTAAGACTCTTGAAAATCGATTCAAAATACCATAACTCTAAACCATGAATTAGTAATAGAACTTGTTACTTACATCTTCCGGCCATCTCAATTTTAATAATGTAAAAGACTCAACAAATGAAAAGAAACAAGTAAATGTCACAACTCTATTCACTCAAAACTTGAACATCTCAAACAAACAAAGAACTGTAACAATTCCTCCCAAGCAGAAGTTGACAAACTTGAAGGAACATTTAACGATAACAGGTCTTGCTTAAATGAAAAGTTTGGAGGAGAGTGAAAACTTGAACAACTCGCGGGTCAGGTCTGCCGCAACCAGTATGTTGCTTATGCTAAAGTTCTTTCAGTTGCTCATTAATTCATCAATGTGGAAGCCAGTGCTGCATTGTTTTCCATTAACTCAGGTTGTTCGTTTAGAATTTTTTCAAGGGTCAGTTATTATATAGAATAAATACCACTCGCAGCTCCTCTTAAATTTGAGTATATTAAATAACCGAGAGAAAAAGCATAGGGATGAGCTGACAGAAAATTTTCCCCCGACAAAAAAGGATAAATAGTACCTGAAAGTATGGCAGCCATAAGACTAGTTTCGTACTGAAACATTTTGCAGTTCTTGAGACAGCATCGCAGACTCTTTGACCCACACATTGATGCATGTTTGTGGTGGTGCATCCAAATTCCAAGATGGTATTTGTATTTTAATAGCTATCATAATGCTTCGATTACTTCCAAACTACAATTCAAACTGACCTGACTTGTCCTGTAATATCACATCACACGGAAAAACTTATTCCACAATGATATTCGGGCGCTGCCCAGGGTCGATTCCTTTCTGGTTAGGTCAGTAAATGTCAATATAGCGTCACATCGGGTACCACCGGGTCCATTTTTCTTAGTTATATTTGGAATTTTTAGTTTACCGCAAGCATCTTCACTTTGCGTGGATGCAACAGCCATTGGGGAAAAAATATATACAACGCGGCTTTTGAGACTGGATCCCAAATTTGTACGTCATTTAACGTGAAAATACAGGGTCATTCGATAACGTTCTCCAACAGACAACTAGTGGACGGAGAGCTCTGGGCGCTGAGCCAGGGGTCCTGTACAGACACCGGCGAGGCAGTTTCCGTGTTCTGGAGAACTGCAGCGGTCTTTAGCTCGGAGATTACGGGCGGCTGAATGGTAATCCTTCTGCTGCTGGAAGAGCTTTTCCTTATCGGCTGCTTGGCGCTGTCGGTCGACTGACGCTTCGATATGTTGCCGTAATCATCATCGGCTAAAATAGCATCGTTCCGGATGCTGGGGTTTCTGGTTTGTATGGTGTCTTTGATAAATTCCAGTTCTTCGGTAACCTCCAGCATGCTTGGCCTAGCGTCTCTGTCAAATGCCAGACATCGGAAGGCAAGCTCGGCCACCCTGTGCACCGTGGCACGAACCCAAGAATCTTTTTCGGGTTCCAGAAATGGGTCGATGATCTCGTCGACGCAGCCGCTGCCTATTCTGGTAATTGCCAGAGACGCGAGGTTGATTTCACTCTTGCTGCGGGAGAAATCTACGACTTTCATCGCCGTTATGATCTCTACCAGAACCACGCCGAAGCTGTAGACGTCACTCTTGTCGGAGAGGTGGAAGTTCTGGTGGTATTGGGGGTCCAGGTAACCCGGGGTTCCCTGCGGGACTGTCGATATGTGCGAGGATTCTGTTAAAACAATCCTTGAGAGCCCGAAATCCGCTACCTTTGAATTGAAGCTGTAGTCCAGTAAAATGTTGCTGGATTTTACATCCCTATGATAAATTGGCGGGTTTATAGCCGAGTGAAGGTAAGCCAGGGCGTCCGCGGTCTCGGATGCCAGCCTGATTCTCTGCGCCCAGGATAGCCCCTCGCCCCTCTCGCGCTGTAGGTGCTGAGCAAGAGTACCGTTGGGCATGTACTCGTAGACGAGTATGGGCTCTCCATTCTCAAGGCAGCAGCCCATCAGACGCACCAGGTTTGGATGTTCCACAGATGACAGAAGCTTTATTTCGTTCATCATCTGTTCGATTCCATGGGTGTCGATATGTCTGATCTTTTTGACGGCCACAGGACAGTCGCCTTTGAGTTTCCCGGCATAGACTGTTCCAAACGCGCCATTTCCCAATCTTTCCTCTTCGGAGAAGCCCTTTGTGGCCTTCTCCAGCTCCTTGTATGTGAAAATTGGGATTCTGAAGGATCCACCGTTGGCCGAGAGGAGTTTCTTTCGGCACCTCCTCCTTTTGTTTGCCAGAGCCTTCTTCTTGAAATAGCAGTATAGGAGGACTATCACCACCACCAATGTCGCCCCTGCAATTAACCCTAGCTCCGTGGAACGGTAAAAAAAATGAGACTTGCATCCAAGAGGCTAACAAATATAATTAAGATCGAAGCTCTGTAATGGATATTTTCCTTACCTCCGACGAGAACAGCCACTCCAGTCGCCCCGCCACAATGTTCAGTCAAAGGATTACACTTCTCTGAAAAATTAATATCAGCAATTCAGAATTCTACAATTAAAGATCGTTAAATTTACAAGGACATCGACAATTAACATCCTTAAAGATTGTTAAATGTACAAGGACATCAACAATTAATATCCGCCCTTCAGAAATTCACAGATAAAGTTAGCTAAATTTACAAGGACATTCTATTAAAGTAATGTTCGAGAGGCGGATTATTTTTTACAAATATACCTTTGCGACATCCATCGCCCTGTAAATATCCATCTCCAACGAAGCCATCATTACAGGAGCATTTATGCACTGGATTGCCTGTGTTTGGAGAAACGAACTGTGTGCAATTCCCGTTTTTTGAGCACTTGTTTGAACAATCACCTTCAATCCACCATCCAAGCTGAAACTTTCCCAAATCTAATTTTAGTTCCAAACCGGCAATCGAATCGACTACGATACCTGTTAGGACCATGTCACAGCCGGTTTTCTTGCTGTTCCAGGGTATGAAGTCTCCGCTTGGGGAAAGACAGGTAGAATTAGAGAAATTGCAACCATGAGATGGATATGTATCTCCTATTTTCGTAACATTGAGGGCGCAACTGTAATCTGCCTTGCTACAGTTTTTGACCAGCACGATATTCCGTGAAGTGAGAGCGTATTTATCCCCGAAGACATCAACTGCCAGGAAACTCTGATTGCACTGCCCTTCATCGTGAAGGAGGACTCCATCAGTGGTAACATTTGCTACTTTGTATCCGTCTAATGTGATATTCCCGTCGCTCGAGCATTTAAGCATGTTTTGGCAACCACGCCCGAAACCAAACGGGTAGGGCACAGTTCTTGAATGACATGTACGATTACATGATTCAGAACCCTCGGAGCCGCTAAAATGAAAGGTAACCATAATTAAGATCACAAGGACCCCTGATCTTTTCATCTCTCTTAGTGCATCAGAGCTTGTAAAACGGATTTCGACTATGCTTGAGCAGAGAAATGTCGTAAAAGGACTACCTGCAAGCAAAAGAATTAGCAAAAGATCATCAGGCGTCCCATAAATAACGGATGAACTGTTTAAACCTCCAAAAGACTAGCTCAGGCAAGAGGCCGTGGCAGGGACGACCTGGAGACCTCAAAACACTGTAAAAGAAGATTTATCTGATAACAACAGAGAAGCTATATTCCGATTATTTTGCCGAAAAACCGTGTCAAACTTAAAGGAGGAAAAGGCACTCAAGGAAAAGGCTAAATTAAAATTACTCTGTTGAAGCAATTGACGAGATGGAATCAGCGTGGCATAACATTTGTTCGAAAATTTGACTATATGGAATCGGCGTGGCGTAATACATCCGTTTCACAGAAATTGTAGGCATTTAGGGAAGCAAATCACGGGTATTCGCAGTAGCTGTGAACGAGAGGAAATGGACAGCAAAACAATGATGCGAACCCTATGAACGCAGATTTACGGTCAAACTAGCGGTATTTTTAAAAAGTCGGCGTCCAGTAAATCCAGTACCGTTTTACATAAAGCATGCCGATGACTACGGATTTGTACAGGCTCGGAAAGTATATTCTTTAAACCTAAACACATGAAACGAGCAAATCCATGCCGATAGCCAGCCGGAAATTCCTCGAAAGCATCTACAAAGATCACAGAGCTCGCATTGAAAAAGGAAAAACTCAGACGAAAGTCAATAGACCTAAATTGAGCCGAATCAGGGCCTAGTTCGGCTCTCTGTAAAGCAAGAAACAACTATTGAACACAATATTTAATATTATAACTCAATTGCAGTCTATGCCGAACAAAAAACGAGATTTCGGAGTCAAATATGGAAAGCCTAAAATTTCAACAACAAACACTTAAATCTTTACATATCCAGGTGACACAGAGATTTGTCAGGCTTAAATTCATCCTTTTTTCGTTAAAAACCCTGAAAGACAACGGATTTCTTTTGGCAAAATTACCTGAACAATATCGAGTTCCCGGCTATGCCGTCAAAGCATCCACTACCAGAGCCGCTTCAAATGCAAAGAAGCAAAATAAATTTCAGGTCCGTACCACAAAACAGAGCGAACAAAGAAGAATCCTTTTCCGTGTGCGTATCAGAACGCCGGCAAAGTTTTGTGGCTGGAAGTGCCTTCCATCTGATTCCAACTGCTACATGTCGGTTCCACTGCGCTGCAAGATATTTTAAGCTGAGGAGCCAAATGCTGAAACTGGACCCTATGATTGCAACCGGGATGGAATTTGATGAATTCCCACTTTGGGTCCCCGGGGGGATAATTATCCCCCATCCAAGCAAAAGTCAAGTCTAATGTTGAATATTGGCAAGCAGGCGTTCGATGTGACTGCACCGGTCCCTCCCATACCAAGACCCGCCCTCCACTGCTACGACTTGCTCTCATGTTTTTTTTCCTCGATAAGGTTGTTAAACGTATTTAGGATTACTCACTCCCATTTAATCACGATAACGCGCTTCCTCTGCCTTTTGTCGTGAAATTCATGGGGATAAAGTTATTTAATAATATTATTAAATATGTGGTTTTTGTGATTTTGATTTTTCATCTTCCCCACCTTAGTCAACCCTTTGTTTTTTCTTCCCACCTTATAATCATTTGTTTTGCCAAATAGACTTTATAAACAAACTCTATTTTAATGGTTGGTTATATTACGCAACTTATAAAATTCCACAATGCTTATCTAAACCACTTAAAAGCAAGCATATATCCATGAAATTTCATTTCAATGTGAACCTGAAAATAAAAATGGATTTGGAGAAAGAAAGAAAAAGAATTGCGCCTTATTGAATGTTCTTACATGTATAAAAATGGATTTGGAGAAAGAAAGAAAAAGAATTGCGCCTTATTGAATGTTCTTACATGTTTTCTTCACTTTCACTAGATCTTACCACACTTAAAATTCCATAAACAAGAATATTGCTTCCTTTCCTAAAGCTTTTGTGTATTTGTTTGGGTGTTTATGTTAATGTGTTAGATTAACACTATCCATTGTCTAAAAACAAATAACATTCTCCTTATTCTTATTAGGTAACTATACTCTTATCTTGGACTATGGAACTTTGTATTGGGCTATTGGCATAATGATGTTGCTTTTTAGTTGTCTCATGGATTCATTGAAGAGGAAAAACATTCTCCTTATTCTTATTAGGTGTTGTTATCTGGGACCATGGAACTTTGTATTGGCATAATGATGTTGCTTTTTAGTTGTCTTATAGATTCATCGAAAAGTTTTTCTTTCATATAACATCACACTTATGTGTGCTATCTTATTTAGAGAGATAAAAACAAATAACATTCTCCTTATTCTTATTAGGTAACTATACTCTTATCTTGGACCATGGAACTTTGTATTGGGCTATTGGCATAATGATGTTGCTTTTTAGTTGTCTCATGGATTCATTGAAGAGAAAAAACATTCTCCTTATTCTTATTAGGTGTTGTTATCTGGGACCATGGAACTTTGTATTGGGACATGGAACTTTGTATTGGCATAATGATGTTGCTTTTTAGTTGTCTTATAAATTCATCGAAAAGTTTTTCTTTCATATAACATCACACTTATGTGTGCTATCTTATTTAGAGAGATCCACTTGTATGAATCTACGAAATTATTTGGCATTTTTTAAGATCTCATAAGAATTATAGAAGACCACAATGAATAAGATTTATGATCAATGAGAATATAAGTGAAGTTGGGATTCAATTTCATGATGTGGTGTTAAATAATTTATAAGAATTTGCATAATCATATATATTATATATTAACAATGTATTAACGAATGGTTGAAGTCTTTAGGAATGATTGGAATTTATGAAGAATATAGAAGTTGATTTCCTAATTATTAATTTGAGTAGAATTTTTGGATTAGTTATTATAAATGTAGTTTATGTATTTTATGTTTATGTTTATTTTTTTAAAGTATATCTTTTTGATAATTTTTGCCAGAAATTTGATAAAAATGGTTGAAATGACATATTTTAGTAGTTAAATTTGTAGAGACTGAGTTTTCTAGAAGTGTTTCAAGGCTTAGAATATGTTTATCTATTAAAAATGCACCTTAAACAATGAAAAATAACAATCTCATAAAGAATTATATCATTAAATTTAAGAATAAAAAATAAATTATATCATCAAATTTAAAGTTAAAAAATAAATTATATCATCAAATTTTAGAAAACAAGAAAAAATTTTAAAACAATTACACTTTATCTTCTTTATATAATTAAAAATTTAAAACAATTACACTTTATCTTCTTTATATAATTGGAGATGTTTTCACTTAAACAAAAACACATTTTTTTAGTTTTCATTATTATTCTTTTGCATTTTTTGACTTTTGCATTTTTAGAAATGACATTTGTAACTTTCCTTTGCATATCAAAACTTTATATAAAATGTTTATAACAATAATAATTAAAAATATTTAAAGAGAAATGCTTTCCTAAATATTCATATTTTTGATGAGTTAAATGTGTGGAAGATCAATGTTGTATAATTATTTGGAAATTAGTATTTTAAATAATATATGTAAAATATTAGATGAAAATTATTTTAAAATTGAAATTTAAGATAATTATACACATAATATTTCAAAATAAAGAACTTTTGTTATTAAGTAAAAAAATGGAAAATTCTTTGAACCCATAGTTTTTTAGTAAGAGGGGAAATTCTTTAAAGCTGTAGTATGTTAGGAATTGTCCAAAAGGTATTGTTTTTGGTGAGAGTTTGTTTTTATTTTATTAATTTTAGTATTTCAAAAATAATTTTTATTTTTTTTATTTTATTTTATTAATTTTAATATTTTAAAAATGACAAAATTTTTGGTGAGAGTTTGTTTTTATTTTATTAATTTTGGTATTTCAAACATGACAAATTTATTTATTTATTTTTATTTTTATTTATTAATTTTAGTATTTCAAAAATGACAAAAATTTTGAACAATATTTTAAGAAATGTCCAAAACTCTATTTCACTATGAAGGTGGTGAGAGTTTGTTTTTATTTTATTATTCTTAGCATTACAAAAAGGGAATATTGTTTGAACTATTGGTATTTTAGGAACTGTCCAAGAACCATATCTTACCATGACTCTTGTGAGAGATTGTTTTTATATTATTATTGTTGATTTTATTTAGTAAACTAATTATAACAAAAAGATGCCTTTGATCTTTTAGATTAAGTCAATAGTATCGTACTTTTCTCTTTTCCTTTATTTTTTGTACCAAAATTTCTCTTTTAAGTTTATATCTGATTGTATTTTGATTGATATTAATATTTTACAAAGTGATCACTTTCTCTATTCTACAATAATTTAGCCGAGACTTAGTATCTTTATGTCATCTCCTTTTAAGACACATGTGACTTTAACCACAGTTTCAAATAATCTTAGGGAGCATATTGTCTTGCATGTAAGTTGTCTTGTGTTTATATATTAGATACCTAATCATAGGCATATTCTTGAAATGAAGGGAAAATCAACATCTATGACACGGATAAGATAGGGTGCATTTTTTTATTATTATTATATACTATAAAAATACTATTAGAATTACTAGATTTTACTCCATCATTCTATCAAGATATTGTAACTACAAACTCAAATTCCATATATAATAACTTAAGCAACAAAATTATCAAAAACGAGTTTCTTTTTTCTCACAACCAAAAGTTCAAAATGGGCTTTCCGCTCTCCATTCACAATTTCATAATGTTATTATGTCAATTAACTTTGTGATGAAGGTTGATACTACATGATTCAATAAAGATGTTGTAAACCAAACTTCATGTTCATATAGATAATATGGGAAACAAGATTTTTAAAGAGGAGTTTATATTTTTTGACAACTAAAAATTCAAAATAGGCTTTCGACATTTCGTTCATCTTTTTCTTAATGTTATAGTTCCAATTAATTTTGTGATGAAGGTAAACTTTGAAATATTTGTACGAAGTAACTTCCTCAAGGTTGTTATTGTCCTACACAAAAATTAGAGTAAGCCTATTTTTTTGGACTTAATTATGATAACATTGTTTTGTCATTGTTTACATACCCATTCCACAACAAAAATCATTAAGAATTCTTAATTTCTTTTCTAAATCAAAGAGATACCAAGCCATAAGAACAATCTTTATTTTCTAAACATGCCTCCTCACAAGCAAAAGTTCAAAATTCTGTTTCCACCCCCCATTCACAATTTCATATGTTATTGTTTCAATTAACTTTGTGAAGAAGGTTGATACTTCATGATTTGATAAAGATGCTATAAACCCAAACTTCATGTCCATATAGATAACATAAGCAACAAAATTATTAAAGAGGAGTTTATATGTTTTGACAATTAAAATTTCAAAATAGGCTTTCTACATTTCATTCATCCTTTTCTTAATGCTATAGTCCAATTAATTTTGTGATGAAGATAGAATTTGAGATATTTGTAAGAAGTGACACTTAAAAATAATGCTTGCAATAGAATATTGGCAGATTCGGTTTGTTGGTTGTTGGAGTTTGTTGAGAGATTTTCTCAACAATATTCTCCTATCCTAGGATCGGTTGGATCTAATATGCATAATATATCTATGATATATTTTGGTTTCAGATGTGTAATAGACAAATAATTTTGTGTGTGAGCATAATTTTGATTACTTTCTTCGTATTAGAGTCAGTTCAGCGCCTCTCTCATGAAAGGGGTTGGAAGATGTACTCATAGTTACTATGTGTTTTTCTAGAGTCATTGTTTGAGAGAGAATCATTATTGGAGGTGTTGAGCTGGGTGATAGCGCCATTGTCGGGATCAATTTCTTTATTTTTCCATTGGCATGTAGCTGTGGGGATGTAGCATGAAGCCAACAAGGAAGAGAGGATGATATCACTGGAATTATTTAGTGTGGAGACTGCATGTGAGATTTGAGGGCGTGAATCTGAGTGCAGGATCATTGAGGTAATGGTTCGACAAGGTGTCCTGTTGTCACAATGAGAAGAACGTCACAACTTTATGGACACTGAGAAGGAGCTACATGGAGTGAGGGGAGTTGTCATCCGAAACAATGTTACCTAGGGTGGATTGGAAAACACATTAATATTGTTTGTAACTCAAACATTAATAAGTAGTTTTCATACCTAGTAAGTTAAAATTCAACTACATATGATGAATAAAATTTATGGGGAATAGTAAATGATACCAAAACAACACCTGTTGATCTGCCACAATTAAGTATTTGGGAGAAAATAGAGGAGAGAGATAAGTCTATAATTAGATTTTCTCTCAGATTTCCAACTTCATCTCATTGATTTGAAGAAATTGTTTGCAAAAATATGGGAACATTTAAGTAAGACATTTGGGGAAAATGTGGTAAATGCAAAGTTCTCCTAAAAATTAAAACTTTTTAAACAAAATGCAGGAAGAGATATCATTGTCTACTCACATTAATGAACTCAAGTCTATTATGAATCAATTGGAAAAAATTGGTAACAAAATAGATGAAGAAGATGCAAAATCTATATTATTAAATACTTTGTCACAAATTATGATAATGATATTTTTACATTGAGTCAATTGTCCACAAGAACCTTATATGAAATGATAGTAGCTCTATTAGCAGAATAAAAAGGATGAAAGAAGGAGACTCAGAATTCAGTTTGCAAGTTGGAATGCCCCTATTTTCTAGAGGAAGGAAAACTAAAAGCAACAGTTGAATTGAATGCTTATACTACCGATGACATGGGCATACAACATTAAATTGAAAATCTTTGCTAAAGATATTTTGAATGGAAAACTCAAAGAGTTCGCTAAGATAGTCATTTCTGAAGATACATCAGATGTTGTCTCTGAAGAGTTAATAGATCCTGGCTGTAGTTATGAATTTACTGTCGAGCCTCTCAAATTTTTCTAGAACATAGTTATTTTAATTATGTCATATTTTGCATATGTTAATTGTAAGTTTGTATATGTATGACTGAGAGGTCAAGTTGTATGATTAAATTTTGAACACATTCAGTACCTAGATAGCTATCCTAGATAACTCCCAAATATAGCGAGCTATGGCCTCTGACATATGAGAGCATGTCCATAGAATTGTTCATTTACTTGGCTACTTTTTTTCTAACAATTACAGTGAGCTATGTAATTTGGCAGAATGAAGTGTGTCAATATTGCTAATTATTACTAGTACATAAACGATGGTTGAAGAAAATTGTACCTTAAATGAGTCAAGTGGGAATCTCAAAGATTGTGGTGGACAAAGAACGTGGTCCATGAGATTTCAGAGTGCATAGAAGTGCTAGTGAAGACCATATTAAACATAAATGACTTTTATGTAATTTGTAATTCTTATATTGATCTTCGCAATGTAAGTATTAAGGGAGGGGATTAGAAATAATACTTACAATAGTATATTGTAGATTTGGTTTGTTGGTTGTTGGAGTCTGTTGAGAGATTCTCCTATCTTAGAATCTATTGGATCTAATATGCACGATATATTTATGATGTATTCTGGTTTCAGATGTGTAAGAGACAAATAATTTTGTGTGTGAGTACAATTCTAATTACTTTATGTAACTTCCTCAAGGTTGTTATTGTCCTACAGAAAAATTAGTGTAAGCCTAATTTTTTTGACTTAATTACGATAATGTTGATTTGTCATTGATTACATTCCCATTCAACTACATAAATAATTGAGAATTCTTAATTTCTTTTCTAAATCAAAGAGCGTTTGATCATTGAGAGTGTGATCCGACCTTTAAGAAAATCAAAGAGACACCTAGCCATATGAACAATCTTTATTTTCTAAACAAACCTCTATTTTTCTATGTGGTTCACAAACCTAGAGATGACACCTAGCCATAAGAACAATCTTTATTTTTTAAACATGCCTCTATTTTTTCTAAACATGTCTCTAACTTTTTTTTTCTATGTGGTTCACATACCCCAGAGATCTACCTGAAAGGATATTGAACTCGTGACCTCTCAATAGAAAAAATTCTTTAACAACAAGAACTATACCAATTAAACTAACCCTCAAAGCTAACATGTCTCTAACTTACTAATATTATAAAAAAAAAAAACAACTATAAGAATCTTACATAACTCCTATATTACAAGTAACTTATTCACACAAATATCATCAACTTTTTAAAACTTGACAATAAAATCATTTTTATATAATTTTATCATAACAACTTTCAATTCAAAAAGAACATTCAACTCTTTTAATTTATCCAAAAAAAATTAATCCTAAACACCATATTAAAAATATTACTAAAACTAACTTGTTCCAAAATTTAATTCTAAACACCATTTTAAAAGTTTTTTCTAAAATCAACAAAGTAAGAGAAGAAATTAAAAAAAAAGGGAAGTGAATAGTGGAATGCAATATTAATTTTAAAAATAATTTAATTTTTAATTATTTTTTAATGGAATTATATGCGTATAGTTTTATTTTAATTACATATTTAGCAAGAGCATAGATAAAATATTTTGAAGTCTAAATTTTTTTAGAATGCAAAACCTGAAAAGAAATTTGCAATTCAAGAGATTTGGTCTCCTTTAAGGTATGATAAATCCATGGTTCAAATGGATCTCTTTATCTATCTATTTATATAGATATCATTTTTCATTATTTAAATTGTATTTTTCAATGCATAAATGGATTCAATGCCTTGAAAATCTCCTTGGCCAATTAGATTGCAATTCCAACAAAATTTCATACAAAATTGACAAAAAAAGATATACTTCAAATGAAAATGTAGAATAGTGAGAATACTTAAAAAAAATTAAACATAATATTTTAATTTTTTCAATTATTTTATATAATATATACATAACCCGGATGCGGGTGTTTATACCAGTCATTAAAATGCTATGCGCCACGATACCCTTGATACTGACGGATGGCAGGCCTCTGTACCTGGCAATCTGGGGGAACGGTATACAGTTAATGCTCAAGGTAAGTGAGCGCATTTTGGATCAGTTTCGAGAGAATGTCGCATTCAAGGCGAGCATGGCAGCTCTGACCTCGATGCGAACCAGTTTAATGAAGGAGCGTCATACTCCCGCGGAGGTCACCGTCTCTGTTCTTTATATGGCGAATTCCGGGCCAATTCAGGGTCACTGTTCTTCTGTCGATGCTTGGGGTGTAAGCAGGGATAATCCAGCACCCGGGGTTCAGGAGCTTGAACGTTATTTCGGGTCTCTGGTTCTGAGTACCATGCCTCGCAGCAGAGGCGTTCCGAGACGGGGAGGCAAGTCGGGTATTAGAGTCGGCCTTGCTCATGAAGATATGATGCCTGTTGCCCCAATTGCGTCGGCTCCCCCCTCATCTTCGAGCTCGGAGCAGGAAATCCTTGTTCCGCAAGGAACCTATCAAGCCTTCCGTCTCAGGTTCCCGAGCCAGCTTGTCAGGCCTGAGGTGGTGGTTAATTTCACTGTGTATATTTCTGAGGAGGAGCCCAGCGCCCCCATTTCGACTGCCCCTACCTCAACAAGTGCTCAGGACAGTGATATTTTACTGGGGGATATGAATGGTTTAGTCTACAAAGCGGACTGTCTCGAGGGTACTCAGGTCCATGATGTTCCGGTTCAGGTGGCCCTGGTTCAGGGAGAACAACCGTCTTCCAATCCTGCTATGGAGAAGGAGACGCTCATCGACCACTCTCAGCATGGCTTTGGTTGCCTTCATCTGGTCACTGACTCGCATGGAGAACCGATCCTTGATGAGGAAGGGTTTGTCACTTGGCTGGCCTCGCCCAGTCCGGAGAAAGAGGAGCAGCCAGCGTCGCCCAGCCATGCAGCCTAATCTTCATCGGGTGCATTTGCCAAGCCTTTTTGAACTTGTGTCGAAGTTAATGCAGCTATTTCATCCTGTTTGTATCAGTCTAATGTCTCAGTCTATTTCTTCCTGTCTGTTTCTATCTATTACAGTTATACTTCTATGCACTAGAGTCTGTCATGTCAAATGGTTTTGTCTAGTTATGACCCCTGATGGGTTTGCTAATTGCAGTCTAAGTCCAGTCAGTCAGAGAGTCAAGATACATCAAAACCATGGAGGGTTTTTTGTAAATCAGTTTGTTCGGATAGACAGTATGGTCCATGTTTTACTGTATGAGGACTGGCCTTGGCCTCCTCGGAAGGTCTGAATTCATGTACATATTTTTATTTTCTTAATATAGAACTAGTCTTTACTTAGAAAAAAAATATATATATACATAGTTTTTTTTGTTTAACTATATATAGAGTTGATATTGGAATATTTTGCTTAATTAGTAATATTTTCTAAATGCCACATATTAATTTTATATTAAGGATTGAACCAATTATACATCTTGCTCTTATTATTTTTATGAGAAAGTAATTGAATTTGTTTAGTTTCAATTAATTTTTTTAGACATTGAAATGTTTTATTATAATTAACATTAACATATTTTTTTTTACTCTCCTTATAAACATATATATGATTTTTTTTTAAACTCTTTATAAACATATATATGAAATTTATATTGAAACACATTAGTTGATATAGATATTTAAACCATTTATTTAAGCTATTTGAAGTATTTTAAAAAGTATAAGAATTATACATTTTACCCACAATCAAAAGCGAAAATATAAGATATTTTTACTTTCAATTGCTTCACATGGCTGTCAAAATCATTTATGTGTGGCTATGAGAGTAAAATATTTTTACCATGTTTATTCATTTTTGTTTTTTTATTATGGCAAACATTGTTTTTCTTTTATTTAGATAATATTTTATTTTCATTTTAAAAGGGACACATATCAACTCCAAATTAAACATAGACAGAGTCACACATTCCATGTGTAGAATGCCTGCAATAAATTTTATTTAAAAAATAGCATAGTTTGGCTATTACATGTTTTTTTATATGTTTGGCTGCAATATTTTCATGTAGGTTTTATCCAAAATTGGGTGGGGATTTCATGGAATGGTAAATCCACGTTGTGCATTGTGTATTCAAAAACAATTTTAAATAATGAAAATACACAATCTCTCAAAAAAATTCATCAAATTCCAACTCCAAAATTTTTTTATCTTGCTTTAAGAAAATCAATACTCAATTTCTATTTATTTTAATATAATTTCAATTAATTAATTAATGTAATTTGCTAAGTATATTAACTTAAAACATTTATTATTATTATTATTATTATTATTCAATTTTAAGGTCACTAACAAGGGAGACTACCATATTGGTGTATGAGACCTTTTTGTTTGTGGGACAAAAGACCTACCTCCATCCAAAGTCACCATATTGGTATATGAGATCTCTTTATTTGTAAGACAAGAGACCCACCTAGACTCAAAAATTTGATAACTAAATTTACGAAAACATACATATTCGACCCCTCTAATTTTAAACTTGTGACTTTTTAGAAAAAACATATACTTTTAACCATAATCCGTGTATAAATCTCTTCTTATTATTTTAATTTAATATTATAAATATGAAGAGAATCAAAACCCGTTTTGATTTGGATGCGTCTATAAATCTCTTCTTATTATTTTAATTTAATATTATAAATATGAAGAGAATCAAAACCCGTTTTGATTTGGATGCGTCTATAAATCTCTTCTCATTATTTTAATTTAATAATATAAATATGAAGAGAATCAAAACCCGTTTTGATTTGGATGCGGGCAATAACACGGAGATCTCTTTATTGATATTTTAAACGTTGGGTTTAATATAAAACCTTGAATTTTAACATATGGAAAATTATTCAGAGTCATTGATTAATATTTATTCAGAGTCATTGATTAATATTTAATAATAAGAATCTCATTGTCAGTTACGGTGATTTCATGTGGACGAGGATCTTCTGTGGACTTTTTTGGCTTGAATTTTTTATTCCATTCCTGAATAATCATATTTTTCTTAAAGGAGAATAATCATATTTTTTATTATTATAAAATATTTTCTAAAAAGAAATAGTAAATATATATATTTCAAAGGTTGAAAACGTAATTAACATTTGTAGATAAAATATTCCACAAGTAAAATGACTTTTTAGAATGCGTTATTGTTTAAAGCATGAAAAATATATATATATATATATATATATATATATAATTTTTGATTGTACTTAAATGAAAATGTCAAATAATGATTGGTTGACTTAACTATTATGTTGCTTCCATGAAAGTTCGCATGATTAATATATGACTGTAGTTAGGTGTATTCTGATTTGGAAAGTGACAGAGTAAAGATATATAATATTATGAGATCATTAAAGAAATTGTATTTATCAATGAATGGATTGTTGCTTAATTATTGTTGAATACATTATAAATATATTTAATAGAGTAGGAAATCATAACTAATAAATAAATAAATCTTTTAAATAATACTTTATAATTTTTTTAACTATCAAAGTCAATAATCACTACTTTAATATAAGTTATTAGAGTCTTTTATGACATTTCATGCATTACCAAATTACCCTCCCAAAAAACACTATTATGTTATGCAATTAATTATTATAAAGTCATTCTCCTTGCATGTTTCAAGGATTATTCTCTATTAACCGGTGTCTTTTATGACCTTTTTACTACTTTTAAAATGAACTAACTAGTTAGTGTGAGTAAATCTAAATGTTATTATAAACATAGGCATTTATAATAGCAATAAAAAACTATTTGGTAGTGCCCTAATATATTTTTTATATTTTAGATTGTTCATATAGTTCACTTTGGTAGTGCCCTAATATATTTTTTATATTTTAGATTGTTCATATAGTTCACATGTTCAGGCAGGTTTATGGTTTGGTTTTTTGTTTTTTTTTTTTTCCTTGGCATTTTATATGTATTGAAATAGTAATTTATTTTTATTTTTATTTTTATTTTTTAATTATGATTTTGAATTTTAAAATAGTATATGATTTAAGAAACTATAATATATTAATATTTAAATCATCAAAATCACGTAAAAAATTGTACGTGGTTGGGGCTAGATTAATTTTAACATGGTTATATTTTAGGTGTATTTTTTTATTATTTTATAGAACAATCTAATTATGGGAGCGATATTTGATTATAAATTTGTCCAATTTATTTGAGTGGACACACACACATATTTTATGTGTGGTTCATGGATATCGAAGATTGGTGATCACTACATCCATGGAAATTATTTGGGAAGATCCACCCAAAGAGATCACTTCTTTCTAGCTCATTAGTAGATCCTAACCCTAAGAGCATCGAGGAGATTTGACCCCTTGACCTTCCACTAGCAAGGTGATTTAGCGATAGGAACTTGATCAATTGAACAACCCTTGGGGCTTGGGTGGACACATATATATTAATTTAGAGTGTATTTTACTAATTAATAGAAACACCCCATCTTGGTTAGAATGCAACAAACAATAATTCCTTCTTCACAATACATTGTTGATTTCGTAATTCTGATAGCTTATGTGGATTCTGAGGCATCTATAAACCCCTGGATAATAGTTATAGATTAATGAAATTGCATCTTCTATGTGTTGGAATCACCATTTCAAATTTTATATAAAATCTATACTATAAGAAAAAAAACATTGAGCAAGTATTTTGAAATTAGCTAGATCACAAAATGAGGAAAGCATAAATAGGCCTAAGTTTCATCTCTGAGGTAAAGGGAAGATACTAAAAAAACCACAATATGATATTATCAATGAATAATTGGTATATTTATTACAAAGGATTTTATCATCTTATATACTATTTTTTATTAAGAAAATCATTTCCATTTGTGGGATAGTCTGCTTTGCACAAAAGTAAACATAAATATAACTTTAAGTTATAAAATTATTGTATTACAAATGTAAGTGTTATATCCAAACACCAACCCTTAAGGCCTATAGTACTAAAAAAACATAATGACAAAAGGAAAACACATATTGTTGAGCATAAAAATAACAAAAGTAATAAAAAATTAACATTATTTAAAAGCATCTTGATGTAGGAGCATCCTTGGGCTCAT
The DNA here is from genome assembly GCA_031772625.1 of Pinus tabuliformis. NCBI lineage: Eukaryota > Viridiplantae > Streptophyta > Pinopsida > Pinales > Pinaceae > Pinus > Pinus tabuliformis. The sequence continues at coordinate 905,308,617 of CM062816.1, read as the reverse complement.
GCAATCAACATCAAGTATTTACTTTTAATATGCCTTTCATATTGTTTAATTACTTATGCTAGTGAAATAAATAAAGAGGCCACTATTAAAAATGCTACAAAAAATGTTAAAACGCAAATACCTAAAAGCTACACTGGGACAGCCAATAGAAAATTGACTAGAAACTATATTTAGGAATCCATACAGACAACTTAAGAGGAGGTGAAGAGTTAGAAAAAATGTTGGGCTACCATAAAATTGAAGCATCTAAGAGAAAATTATATATCTATTGAAATGTCAAATGAGAGGAGTTCCAACAGTTTGCAAGGAAGACGAGAAGAATTGGCTCCAGTCTATCATAAAGAAGAGTAGAGTGATGTCAGCTTATGTTAAGGGAAGTTTGAGATTGGCTACCATTCTAATCATATTGCTCCAAATATTTTGAATTGTGGAGAGACTAAGATTCTAGATTGTAGTCCACATGTTGAATTGACATATTATTCATTAGAGAGATAGATTCTCTATGTTTCCTTTTGTTTCCTATTATTTGCATTATTAATTCTAGCACATTTAGTTCCAAAGTAATTGCATATTGTGATTGCTTAAGTATTTTATTTCCATAGTTTGAAAATTATAAAACTTGTTTGGTGTATCACTTCTTTGAAACAATATTTAGACTAGGCAAAGCTCCATCAATTTACCTTATAGTCAACATAAAAGTGTAGCTCCTGAGATGAATTCTTACGCTCTCGAATTCCACCTCCCCAAACTCCTTAGTTACAAATATATTGAATTAATGGGCATTTATCGATGTTGAGCTATATCCACAATTGTCCGTCAAGTTGTTTCACGACACTTATCAAGGTATAACTCCCAAGATTCAAAAATTCTTTAACTATTAGAAAAACCATCCACGTTGGTTGCATGCATACTAAATCTCTTCCTATCTTCAAATTGTAAGATTCTTAAAATGCATAAAATACCCCTTATTTAGTAATATCATCACCATTATCAATATTCAGTGGAGCTCCAACAATGCTTGCATTAGCTACATCTAGTCTATCTTTGAATTTTCTCTTGAGAACTCCATTGGCTTAAAATCTATAGTCCTAGTGAACTGGCCAATTTTCTTGTGATATTAACATTTGTCTCCACAATTTCTTTAACTAATAAACTATGATTATTCCTTGATCATAATGTCATATTTGGTTGAGTATAAACTTTTGTATACCCTTTAATGGTTTTATTTTCTTTAAGTAAGAGAGTAGCAATCATATTTATACAATTCTAAAAGGAAGTTGACTTAGGATAATAATAAAAAAAATATTGTTTTATTTAGACGACATATTGGTAATAGAATAGCTTTGGAACCCTCATCAACTACCAAAACCTTGTATTTTGCTAGAACTCTAAGAGTATATATCTTAGATTTTTTATATGGCTAAACATAATAACCTGAAATCCCAAAATTGAATAACTTTAGAGAAAACTTTGCATTCATTGATTTTGCTCTAAATAACTTATTTATATTATCCTAAATTACTTTAGGTGATCTTACCATATCTATATGATGCAATTATGGGTCTAACAGAATAAGACCTATAATAGCTTTTACTTTATCATCTTATCATGTGAATTTCAATAATTTATTTGGATTTGTTGGTGATTTCTTAATCCTTTTTAAAATTCCCCAAAAGTTTTTGTTCATTAGTTGCATCTAGATTTTCCCTTTTTAAGTGTGGAAATTGAAGCCAACATATTTTTCTAATAGCATATCCATGTTAAACATTCTAATAAAAAAATATTGAAACTACTCTTTGTTAACAAACCCAAGTTAAATAACCAAAAATTATGTTGGTGTATAAATGTGTCTGGATGTGTAAAATTTACAAGAATAATCCATAAGTATTCACACTCACATAGACTTTGTGACTCTTAAACTACAAAAATTGTAAAAGTGTTGAAACTTTGTCTTTTAAAAACTCAAGACTCCTTGCCACATCTCTCCATGATTTTCAGACTATTAAAATTGTGCAAGTGTGAAAACTTTGTCTTTTAAACACTTAAAATGCATAACACAAATTCAAACACCTAAACTCTTCCCTTCTCTAATATCCTATTAGAGAAAGAACTACATCATTAAATAAAGAAAGTCTAAATAAAATTTAAATACATAACTACACTCAAAAAAATACTCACAATAACACAATTTTGTATTATTAATCAGTAATTAATACATCTAATATAAAAGAAAATTACCCTTCTTATATAATAAAACAATTTTGTATTAACAATTAATTTAACCTTCTTATATATCATTATTCTCTAAGCAAATCATTTACATTTATAGACGTTTAATAGGCCATTTTACACCAAAGTGAATAGGAACCTAACTTAAAATCGTAAAATTACTTTATTACAAATCTCTTTCTTATATCCTAACTATAAATGGTGCATCTTAGTCAAACCTCTAATATTTAATTAAACATAATATATTTCTATGGAGATGAATTCAACTAGCCAGCGTCTTCGTATGCATCCAACATTACTTTATTACAAATATAAATCTTATATCCTAACTATAAACGATGCATCTTAGTCAAACATCTAATATTTAATTAAATAGAAAATATTTCTATTGAGATGAACTCAAATAGCAAGCATCTTCATATGCATCAAACACTATTATGAGGCATTATAATGCCATGATAATGTTACGCCACTTCAAACTAAAACCATTATTGACCTAACCATGTTGCCTTACATTGTTTGGCTCTTATCGTTCCTTGAAATCTTAAATATACTCATAATTTTACTATAAGATCCTTTAAACACCATACACAATTATTTTCAACAAAAAATCAACTTTTTAATTATATTTTACAAGTTTCATTAATATTTTTTTAATTAATACAATCACTCCTCTACATAACCTTGCATCCTATGTAATATTAAGATAGCCTTATATAAAACAACCTTGTGCAAAATATATATATATAATATAGAAAATAAAGAATTATGATTATATTGATGGGAAGTTTGTGCTTTTCAAAATATTTAAATTAACTTAATATACTACAAATATTGATACTGCATTAATAATTAATATATATATTTTTAATTTATGATTTTGTTAATAAAAAAATTACATTTTTTCGAAATATTCAAATCTATTTAACATAATATATATGATTGAGAATACCTTAATTATTGATAGTTTTTTTAAAGAATTATAATTACATTTATGAGAAGTGTTACATATTTAATTCCCTCAATGACTTATAGAGGTTATGGGTACCCAATTTTTTTTTTCATTTTACTAGCGTGACAATAAGGTTTGATGTATCACTTTGTCACATATCTCTACTAAATTTATTCTAACCAAACTTGTAAAAATATGATTTTTATCTCATACATTTTGTCAAACACTTTACATGCAAATTTTTTTTCAAATTATTTGTAAATAACCAATTAAGTGGTCTTTTTCTTGTCGACATTTTGTTAAACATTTTGTATGAACTAAAATAAGAGTCATTGCTCTAATTCCATTTATAGCACACTAACTAAAATATACCACTCAATCATGCAACTTTTGATTTGTCTTTGAAGTATTTTATCATATAGCTTTTATGCAAATTGTAGAAAAACACCTTTAACACATTTCTTCAAATGATTTGCACGAAAATAGGCATAGATCAATTACAAAAATACTATCATACAATGAATTGATCAGAGGCAGATTTAGGCTGTGCATATAGGGGCCTACGCAAGGGTTCTTGAGAGTTCGATTTCTGAAGCAAGTTGTGCCTGGATTGCTTGTTGAGAGAGAGAAAATTCTATCTAATAATTTTGGCCAGATTATTTGTTTAGGATTGCCAGTTTTGGTCATTGAAATTTGTATTCAGATTTTCATTGTTGCATAATAATAATAAAACCCTCATATACTACACCGGTTTTCCCACATTGAGTTTTCCTAGGGACTTTTGTCCAAAAATAACTGTGTCAATTTTATTGTGTGTGTGCTCTATATTTCTTAGTTTCATTATTTTATTTTCTATAGCATTTTTATGGTAAAAATTGAAATTGTGATTTTATTCATTATTTGTTGTAGCAAATAAACTGCACTTAATATTAATCAGTTAGAAGAATAATTTTTAGTCACTACAATAGACTTGAAAATTTCACATGGTATCAAAGAAGTGTTGAAGACAAATTAGTTGATTAGAAGCGAGGAGGAAATTTGTGTCAGTTCAGAGAGAGTTCTGCAGCAGAAATTCCAGACCTGTGCAAACGGTCATCTAGGCAATTCGAATTTCTAGGTAGAGGGTTCAATATCCAGTTGCAGGTGTAGGAAGAGATCGAATAGCTCAGTAGCAATTATAGCAAGTAGTGGTGCTACCAAAAAGAAATTTCAGTGAGCAGATCGATTAGTTTGTTGAGAATATATGGATGAAATTGGTTTGCAACAGTGTTTGCAGTAGAAGATCAAAGCCATGTGGAAGAGAAATAACACACATCGAGGGATTTTTCTTAGAGGGTTTCCATATTTTTTTTTTTGAGGAAATCCTTGATTTCCAGTTGCAAGTGGTAAAATAAGTTAGCAGAATTGCGCATTATAGGAGTACTATGAGTAGAAAAGTAAGCAACCAAGCAGGAAAAGGAGGAGATTCTTGTTTATTTTCCCAGTTGTGAGTTTTGCAAAAATGGCCTCAGCAAGAATTCAAGATGAGGATAGGCTAGATGGAGCCTCGAATTATTATATTTGGAATGTTGAAATGTCTTTCCTATTAGATGAGCATAGTCTGAAGACATATGCAAAGAGAGTTGTAGTTGCACCAATAGACTGTAGTAGCTAGAAAATTACAATAAGGAGATGACCAAGGCAAAGTGGTTGATCCTTGATGGTGTTTGGGATTATATATTCTCACACTTAGCGACCAAGAATACGACCAAAGAAATGTGAGATGAAATTTCTACGTTTTTATAGAATCCTTCCGAGAACAGCAAGATGTTCTTGAAGGAGAAGTTGAGGACCACCAAGATGCATAAGGGTGAAGAGGTCACTATTTATCTCACTAAGATTCAGAATGCCTGAGACGAGCTTGTCGTAGTTGGAGAAGCACCTAAAGGGAGTGAGTTGGTGCATACAACTCTCAATGGTTTCACCCTTGAGTGGGTTACCTTTGTCCAAGGTATCACTGGATGAGATAATCTACCATGATGGGATTAATTATGGGAAGATTTTACACATGAGTAGATGAGGCTTGCTCTAGTTGAGAGCAATATCAATGGCAACAATAATAAAGGACCGAAGGGTGTGAAGGAAGAGGATAACATAACCCTTGCATCAAAGGGGAAGGCAAAGAAAGGTCCCAGTTAGGGACAAGACTCAAAGGTAGGAGAAAAGAAGAACAAGGATTTGTCAAAGATCAAATGCTTTAGGTGTGGTGAGTTTGGTCACTACAATACCTAGTGTCAAAAGGGGAAGAAGGAGAAGAAGGAGAGGTAGGAGCAGGTAACAAATTTGGTAGATATCGATAATTTGCCTTCCAGTGGAGGATGAATTTTCATTGTATGAAGCTATACCTCCATGTGAAAGGTGGGGAGACATTGAGATTTAGTTCCTCAGAGTTATAGATATTTGGGTAGGGTCCAAGGAAGATTGCATTGGACAGGTGTTTCTTCTTGGATCAATACCATTGCTATAGGGGCCCACAGTATTTAGTAGTAGATGGATCATTGTTCAAGATGGTGTATTTAGATCTTGAGGGACAATTGCAGAGCTAGTTGCAGTCAAATGCTAAGGGGCACAAATCAATTGTAGCACAAATAGTTACTTAGTGGAAAATTCATAGGCTAGTAGCAGTTAGAGACTTAGAAGACAAATGCAGTGCTAGTACAAAGAAATAGTTGATTTAAAATATATTTTTTAGCTGCAGTAATTGCAACAACAACAACATCATGAGATCAGTTGCAGCACATAGCAGTGTTGGCAGTAGTACAAGTTGTGCAATGTAGTGTCAGCAGCAACGGAAATATAGGATTGATTTAGCTCAAAATGGAAAATGAATTGTAGTTGCGTAGTAGCATGGTGTACAATGGTAGATTGTCACAGTTGTCAGACATTAGCAGCATGTATGGAGGATGCTATGGAGATGGAGTGAGAGGACACCCTCCTCGCTAAGAGGGAGTGTTAATTTTTGTCGCATTAGATAGGCGCTCTAGTCTCGATCTTAGCCATTAATGGGGATCTAATCATGGCCATTGGTAAGCCAATGATAGATTATAAGAGAAACTTGATGGGGATGGAGAAGATACACTTGTGAGGTTGAGTTCCTTGGAAGATCGAGTCATCTACTAGCAACAGTTGAGTAGGGAAGAAGAGTTTGAGGAAGAAGGGACATGGAGATAGAGAGGGAGAAGAGACAATGATTCTAGAGGAGTTTCTAGTTCTGGAGAGGCAGCAACAAAGAGGCCCAGTTATTCCACTAGAGTTTATGCAAGGAATGTGTTATCACTTTGATATTTCTTTCGAAGTTAAAGAAGGAAGAAAAGTCAAAGGTAACCACAAACCACTTTTGGAGATCAGGACCTAGCCTTCCTGATGCTCAGAGAGGGCTCTCTCTTTATAATTTAACATTGTTTTAGTTAAGATGATTTTAGGCTAGTTATTGTTTGCACTTGGGTTTTGGTTTGAATTTGGGTGGTGAGATCACTTTACTTAGATAAACATAGTTTTGCTTTTACCATTGGGCTATGGGGTCGAATATTAGACAAACAAGACTTGATTCAGTTCTAAAAATAGTGTCTACAGGGCAAGATAGATGAGTTACAATAGATCTAAAAGGCTAAATGGTGAAATTGTTTCAAATCGGATCCAGGGAGCAATTAAGGGTTCCCTAGGCCGAACTCTGGAAGGAATGAAAGAAGTCAACCGGGATGGGAGAGCAATTAAGGGTTCTCAAATTCGGGTATCAGAGGAAAACATGTAAATGACTAACTGTGCAAAACAGAGTGTACTCAAACAAATTCTGAGTGATATCTCCAGTTAATTTGTTCAAATTTAGAACACATTTAAGATTATGAAACACATAATCAGGTAACAAAATCAAACAAAGAAGCTACTTCACTACAAATATCTCATCTCGTGAATCCTATAGCAAAATTATTTTATTACTTGCTCCAGTTCATTGACTTGAAAGTGGTACAATCACCCTTAGCTTTAAGATCAAAATCACTCTACAAATGTATAGTAACCCCCCCTAATACTTTGAATTATGAAGTATTTATACAAAAAGGAATTACAAAATATCTCAAGCTGCATTGAGAACTAATCTAGGAAAAAGAAATATCTTCATGCACGAAGATAGAGACAACTATTGAACTGTTGCTTGCTGTCCCTATTATTTATGTTATGCTGGCTTTACACTTTGATCTTTTTCCCATTAAGCTAGTTGGTTATTTGGTCTTCAAGCTGGATGTTCTGTTTTACTTTAACCTTTCATCTGATACTCTTCCAACTGATACACTTTAACCTTGCTGACCTGTTAGTATCCTTTTACTGTGCTCTTTTACTTTTTACCGTAGACTTATTTTTTTACTAACTTTTTCCTACAGTAAATCATTCAGTTTTTCCCATCTCTCATCATCTAGTAATTGGATATTGAGCATCTTTCTGTATATTTCATCTACCTCTGTATATTTGGAAAAAGTGGGCTTATTAATAAACAGGTTTTTTACCTCATGTTGGAGGTCAAACAAGTTTTCAAAAGTTTGATACAATACTTTTCCTATTGGTAAGCCCTTCATGGACGAAGTGATTATCTGTTCTCTGGCCACTTTTTTGATCTTCTTATTGTAATCCTCATGTGTCATTAACTTATCATTTATGGCTAAGGGATTAGGTAATCCATTTTCCTTCAAAAGTTCAAACTTAACCATGAACCTGTCAACAACTAGTTGCATGTTTTGACACTTATCTTCTAAGTTCAACATCAAATTCCTCTTAGTGAGGATTTTTCTAACTACCAAAATAGTACCTATCCTTTCAAGTATCTCAAGTTCTTGTAGCTCATACTTATTCTTGGAGTTGAGGAAGTGGATGATTCTTGCAGCTTCCTCTGGCATATCTCCAAGTTCTTCCTTGACTCTCTGGATGGCTTCTGTGGCCTGCTTTATTAAATCAATTTGTTCAAAAATAACATGGATGGATGGAAAAATATCATTGACAGAGTCAATGATATTGGCCCATAGTTTCTCTTTAGCCTTACTTATAGGTTCACTCAATGTCAGTTCTTTCTCCAGGATTTTTATTCTTTCATTCATCTTTGTAGCCTTTTGTTGTTCTTCTTTATGCATGATCTGGGAAAGTTTGCAATCTGTCTCCAGGCTGGTGACTTTCTCCTTAAGTTTGTTCATCTCAGTGGTCTGAATGGACATTTCTTCCATTACTTTGACTAGCCTGTTTGATTCATCACCTGTGGAGGCTGTTGATGTTGATCATGTTGTTGATGTAATTGGTGTAGATGTCAGTAGTGCAGTGGCCATTGGAGCAGTGGGAGATAAAGATGTTGCCAACGTAGAAGGTACAAAAGTGGTAACTGTTGGAATGACAATTGCAGGAGCATCATTAATACTGGCTTGTTTGAGATGAATCAAGCCATCCAACTCTTTCTCCATCTCCTTTAACTGGTCATTCAGCTGCAACACAAAGTCCATCATTTCCTCATGATTGGTCTGGCTTTCCAGGACTTCCTTTGTCCATGGGTGCTGTAAATGAGGAAACTTGAGCTGTTTCTTGAGGGATGTTATATCCTCATTCTTCTTCTTGATCAGCGGTTCAATAGCCTTAATATCACTTGGGTAATGGCCCAGTTCAATGACCAAGTCCTCCAAGGACTTTATTTTAGTGTCTTTAGCCTATGAAGAGGCCCTTTCCAATTTGTATTGAGTGGTCACATTGTCCAATGAATCCTGCAGCTTGTAAGCAACCATGGCCTTTCCTATGAGGGCGGATTAAATCATTTCTCCACCCTGCTTGTGAAACTCTATCTGATCAATGGGATGAACATCCCTGGCCAACACCTCAAAATTAGTCTTCTTGTAACTTGCTGAGGTCTTTGGTTGCTGTACAGTGGGCTATAAAAATGACACCTACATTTTTCCTTCTTTGATGTCAAAGGCTAACATTACTTTGTTCTAGTTTGCTAGTGTAAGCTTGAGGTATTTGGCATATGTCTCTGCTTTCAACTTTTCATTCCTCATATTTATCTCTTTGAATCCTTCTTTTATATCCTTTTCCTTGTCAGCTAGCCTGACAAAGGAAGAAACCTCCATACTCTGTTGTCTCTCTATCATCTGTGTATTGGAGGTTGATGGCTACTCTGTTTCACCTGATGTTGCCATTTCAGTTGTTTCTTTACTTCTCTGCCCCATTACCTCAATGCCAATTATTTTCTCTGATGCAATGTTCTCCTCTTGTTCAGACACAGGATTCAACTTGGGCATTTTATTTAGCTTAAACAGTTCATCTGAAGTCTCCATGGCAGAGTTGGATGCCTCCTCCCTATTCCTCTTAGGATTCTTCTCTTCATTGGTTGGGGTCTAAAGGATAGGGGGAATGTTCATTGGCTCCCCTTGTTCTGGAACCTGTAGGAAAGAGTTGTGATCAAATTGTCTTTCAAGATAAATGAGTGTGTTCTCTACATCCACAACATTGTTGTCTATATCAATCAAGGTGTTCTCTACCCACTCATCCTGGTTAGCAAACTGTTCAATGTTAGGTCATGGGTGGTGGATGTATGCTCCCAACTTGACCTTGAGTCTGAGCTTGTTTATGACCCCATGTGGGTCATAGTGCTAGATGAAACTATTTCTGAATTTCATTTGTTGAAGTAACTTGTCGGCCTCTGGTCCAGTCTCTCTGTTGTTGCAAATGAATGGGCCCATTTGATTTTTCACTTTGAAATGGGTTTTCTTCCTATAAGCTAGGAAGTGGACCTGATCAGAGTTGATGATTTGTCTGAAGTATTCAAGAGAAAATCTCCTCATAGGGAGGTATTTGGGAAACTTATAGCGGGCTAGCTCACAACCATAAATTTTGATCTCTGTGTGGTTTTGGTACAAGTACCAATCTCCTAGCTTGCTATTCTTGGCTAAGTGCAGTACCCTCTTGATGTCTTGGCTGATTCTGGGCTGAGTAGTTGAAGTCAGCATGTTCATGACTGGGTATACAAAGGAGTTTATGAAGTCTTTGTAGGTGAATGTTGTGCAAAACTTCTAGACCAAGGGTGTCCAGTAGATGATTGATCTCTCCTTTCCCTTGGTGTCCAATTTCTGGATCCTCACAAGGAATTTGTTTGTCTGGTAATATAAAAACATATAAAACAACACTGAAGAGTATTTGAAAACTCTTTTAGTGGGTAGTCTGGTGAATTGTTCATGCATTCTGTCTACAATGAACTGAGCATAATCATACATAATAGCAGGAGGCTTGCCTAGAGTGAAAATAGACAAAAAGGTCATGATGACCTCATCCACATGCTCATCTGATGTGTATCCTAGGATGCATGAGAGCATGGTGATTATGCACTTGCCCGTCTCTAAAAAAATGGTGGTAGCATAGGGTGGAGTGTCTGTAGGAGTATGGCATTCCTCAATGATGAAATTCTGGAAGATTTTCTTGATTTTGATTAGGTCTAGTGTGATGTACAGGTCCAACAGGTTTCCAATGGACAGAGGGGTCTGATTAGGGCTAGGCTAGATTTGTAACATTTGGTTGATGGATTTAACAGTAATGGTGAATAGAAACTGCTGGTTAATAGCCCTTTGGCTTGGGAAATAGCAATCATGACAAAAATGTGCTATATCAGGGAATGGGTGAACTTCTGGGAATGTGTACTTGGGTAAATTATATTCCCAAAGGTGAATGTGATCTACATGGTTTAGGAACATATCCTTACTCCAGCAGTTGATTTTCAAAAGGTGGCTTGGAGTAGCAGTGTCTTTAATTTGGAAATCCCTATCTGCTAGGGCCAAATGGTCAATGTCTAGGTGAGGGGTTGACACAGGTTTGACATCCAGAGAGGTTTGGGCAGCCATCTTTAGGATAAATGTGGGAATTAGGCTTATATAGGTTGAAGCAGTGAGGTTTTGAAAACTTAGGTGTAGTGATAGGGTAATAGCAGTTTGCAGGATAGGGGTTTGGGTATTCAGTGGGAAATACTCTCAATTCAAGGGAAATTAATTAAATTCAATTTCTTTTATGTTTGAATTAACTATACATTCTTGAGTTTGAGAGGGTCATTTTTGGTTTGTTATCAAAATACTTGGAATTTGAGGTTCAGACTGCAAACTGGTTTTGATGGTGGTCGTAGAGGGTAATGTGGCTTTAGGTATGATGTGGATGGATGAATTGGGCATCCAAAGCATACTTGTAAGGTACTCAGCCATTGAATTTGGTTTCAGAAACTCGGGTTTATGTAGGAAGGATTGGAAGCTTTCATAGAGCAAATTGAGCAAAAAAGGTAAAAATGGGGGTCTACGGCCTTTTAACCGGCATCAGTTAGAAATTGGCGCAGAAAATCATAATGAACAGTGATGGTTTTTGCTTACACGGGGAGGCGGTTTAGGGGTACATCGCACCGCTTTTGGCCATCGGGAGGTATTTTCCCAAGAACATGTGAGTTAATACAGTGCTGCTATGTAGCCAAAGGGGCCCGGGAAAAACTGCTCATATCGCGTGCTCTTGGGCGAGTAAACTTCGGGAGGTGAATGGGCATGATATGGATGTGCACAATCAGATCTGGGGGTTACAGATCTGACAACTGTCGCACGATGAAGTTGCACAATGGGAAATCGGTGTGGAAATTAGCAGGGCCTAGGGTTAATTACAGTTGATTTGTAATTAATTAATGATTGAGGCGGGGTTAAACTGTAATGGGCGGGTTTGTGAAGTGGGGCCAAGGTTTTGTCAATAAAATGATATTTGTGGAGTTAGTTAAATAACACGGAAGTGAGAGTAAACTTAAAGTAAAGGGGTTTTAGGGGGTAAAAGGGATTATGTCGGGAAATATAGGAATGGGGGAGTTAATAAGGTAATGTGGGGGGGGGGGGGGGGGATTTAAACTTAGGATAAGGGTTTTTAGGGAAAATCAATAAGGGGAAAATGACTTTTTCAAAGGGGAATGGGTTTCACACTAGGGAAAAAGGGTTTTTGGGTAGGGGAATGAATTTGGAGGGTAATTTTCTAGGGAATGTGTGAAACCAAGGGGCAAGGGTGAAAATGAAGGGAAATGGTGTCTTCATAAGAAATGAAGGGGTGAAAGGGGAAATTAGTAAGTATTTAGTGGGGGGTGAAATGAAATGAAATGAAGGGGAAGTTAACCAAATTAGCTTATAAGCATCCTTTTACTTTCATAACTACTCCTACACACTGAAACACATGATTAAACCTGATAGATGTTCTTATGCTTCAATCAACTTTGTACTTTTTGTAACCTTTCTTCTACTTACCCTTTTACTTACCCTAATATTTTTTCTTCACTTTGTTGGGTGCATTTAAGCTAGCAGACCCTTTCTTTTCCTTTTTCTTTTGAAAAGTAAACTATCTACTTCTAACCTTATATCTTCTAATGGCTCAGATTAAGCTTATGAGCACATTTTATTTCTCTACCTATCTACTAATTTGCCAAGATTAAATAGTTTGGCCAGATCTTTATTCTCTAACTATAAACAAGAAATTTAAAGCATGTAGTAGTCAAGATTAAATAGTTTGACTATCACGGGTTGTGGCATGTATGACAAGTTGCACACACCCATTATTTTAGACAGTAAAGTAAAGAGTAGTGGCACTTGGACTTGCACACTTTCATGATTTGATTTTGTTTGGGGTTCATATTTTCCATTTTTTTAATCTTTTCTTTTTCTTTTTGTCCTTTGGTATTTCTTTTAGGACATACCCTCTTCACATTTTTTTATTTTAATATGGAAAACATTTGCAAAAAGCAAAGGTATGTACTATATTACAAGACTTAACCATAGTCAATTCAAAATTATGAATCCTATTATTATAGGACTCTAATAGTGGCTCCACATGACGATGGCAATTCCTGGTGAAATGTCAAGAACTCTAAAGATCAGTAGCCTTTGAATTGTGACTGCAGTTACCTTGTGAATTGTCCTTATGTGATTCTGCTTTATTGATAGTTATGATAGTGAATCCTTCAAAGCTCAGGGCCTTCTCTCTGGGCTTCAACTTCAAAGGATCACCATCCAATCCAGTCTACACTCTGCCATGTTATGTACAATGATGCAAAGTAAAATGAACTATCATTAGTCAATGGAAAAATAATGCTTCAACATTCTACCATTAAAAAGTCCTCCTACTAGATCTGATCCATCTATCTCTCTCAAGAAAATGGCATTGTTTCCCCTGTAACCATAAATGACATTGTTGTGGGGAAAAGTATCCGACTCGGAATGACCCTATCCCTACTCTAAGGGTGATAGTTCCTTAGCAACAACTGAAAGTAAAGCTTTGATATTTTTCCTTTATGAAAGTACAGAGAAGGAAGAAAAGATTGACCAACCGATGTCTTTCGCTTTTGTCGATCCTGTCTTCTCTCTTTGCCTCTTGTTCCCAGCTCCTTGCTCCCTTTGCCGGCCCAGCTACACAAAGATCCTGCAAAAAACAAGAGAGGGAAACTACAAGAAACATGTACTCATAACTGATGCATGGATTAGAATGAATCAAATATACAGATAAAAACAATACATCATTGCAATACAAGTATATAGGAGAACATCAAAGCTTTATTGATAGAAGAAAAAGGTTCTGAGAAGGTTACAACCATAAATGGCTCCAATCCAGCAGCACCTCCCCAGCAGCAAGAAATCTCCTCTTCCCCTCTATAAAAGCAATCACCCAATAGCTCTAACTGTAAACCAACAGCACTTCCTTGCTTTGCACAAAATTCCAGCCTCCATAGACCTCATAGAAGAGCTCTATATATAGGAGATTTGGAGAAAGGATGAGTCAGCTTGAGACTGACCTAAAGCTGCCTTGTGTCCTCTCCCTCTTCAGTTAAACTTCAGTTCTTGAGTCCACTTGGAGATCCTTGCTTCCACATGGAGATCAAGTACCTCTTACTCATCATAGGGCGAATTCCTTGAACCAAGTGTCAGTTTGGAAGCTTCCTGGGCAGTTGACACTTTGCAGAATGACTGTGCCACTTGGCCAATCTCGCCCAGCGCAGGTAGCCTTCATTGGTTTTGACTTTCAGCGCAGGTACAAGGAGGAGCAGTTGACATTCAGCGCAGATGCTCAGTGGAGCAGCTGACATGATCCAAAAATAGCCTGTTTTTGAGTGTTTTCAGGTGGAGAACTGATAGGAAGTGCTGTGGTTTGCTGACCTTGTTCCTCTAGGGGTAAGAACAACATGTTTAGGGACTTTGGATCCCTGTAATTATCGACATTTCATGCTCCATGTTGCGAGGCACAAAAATGTCTATAACAGTTGCCCCCTAAAGTATGAGGCCGTTTATCGGGTGAAATGCTTTATCCAGAGGGTCCGAAGTTCATTCAAGTGCTGAGAGGTGCCCTGTAATACAATACAATACAATACATTATTTTTCATTCTGTTTTCATGATCTAGCTGAGGCGGGCATTCCCATGCTCAGCTTTATAAATACATTTTGGTACATAGAACAGACGATCGTCTGATGGTAGACTGATAATTCTCTACTGAAATTATCATCCTTTGAGTAGGATGATCATCTGCTGCAATGATGTACATGACAAATGCTTTTATATTTCCCGAATATGTATCGCAGCCCGGATGGATGAAACTAGATCCGGGGTCTTCAAACTCGTTCGATCTTCACTCTAAGTACAAGTCGATCCATGTGAGAATTTCGCTGAAGTCGAACATGGAAAGACATCGCTTGATTACCGGTCAATGACGAAAACCGTTAACAAGCGCGAGAGGAATCACCGATAATGATAATGACCCTCAAGGTACTGCAGTACAATTCACGTGGCGTGAATAAAGGACTTGGCGTCGAACGCCACGCAAAATCTTCTGGTCGAAGGTCATTGATGTATACCTGTCGCCGGAAGTGAGAAACTTGCCATTGAGGCATGCAAGCTTCAAAGTACTGATGGGGTTGTTCCTAGATCAACTTCTTGGATAATGAGCTGAAGTCGACAAGAAGCGATCCGTCAAAGGAGGGCCTTAATGAATCCCACATCAATGACACGGAACGGAGCTAATGATTTTAGTGGAGGTGAAAACAAACTGTGACATATGATTCAGGGTGGCGATCATGAATGGATGAAGGATAATGTATGGCAGTGGATGGGACACGGTTGACACTTTCAGAATGACCTCTCTTGAACATATAACGACACTGATGCGATGGATCGGTAGCATTACCCCAAAATGTGGATGGTTTGGCGAAGACCATGGTGATGAGACCGGTGAATGAAACAACCCAACCCGATGTGGTACGGAAGAAAAGTGTCATGTTCAAGAGCGACTTGCTACCATTAAGCTTTGATGTTCTCCCAATTTTTCCCCAGTCATTCCTGACCAGTACCTCTTTATTTTTGTCAAGCTTGAGGAGGATAACATATGCTTGTTCTATAACCTGCCCTTCGGGCAAGCCCATCGCTATGATTTAACGAGCTTAGCGATAGGGAAACTCGTTCTCGTCTAAAGACAAGTTTGTCGCTATTTAATCATTTTAACGAGTCTAACGACAAGGAAAACTCGGTCCTTTTCATTTTTAGAGAGTCTGAAAAGGTACAGAAAGTTAACTCCATAATTCCTTTTTCGTCATCTAATCCCTTAAGTCCGAAAAAGTATAAAACAATACAGAAGGGATGGGTGTTCGGTACTTTTAACGAGCCGAACAAGACAAGCGCTCGATCTTTTTGTGTAATAATCCCTCAGGTCCAAAAAGATTAAAGTCTAAAAGAGGGATAGCTCTTCCGGTCCCTTTAACGAGCTGGAAGGCCAGAACTCGGCAAACTTTTCATATTTTACGAGTCAGAAAAGAGCTCAAAGATGACTCGTCTTTTGAGGAACGAGTGATAAACAGGGATAGCAACTGATTCCAGGTACAAATTGGAATTTTCCAATCACGGTAGTGTCACAAGGATGGCTAGATGAAATCACTCTTCGCAGCTGTTCCTCAAAATGGGTAAACAATCATATGGGGGTGAACGACCGGCCAAATGACGGTGGTGGTGATGGATGAAAACACGACCAAGGTTTTTAAGGCTGATAAATTTACGATCGCAATGGTTATTTACCGGGATAGGTTCATTTTTTAATGAGCTTGAACTCTGGTGGAAACCTTTGCTCACGCTTTTCTATTTTTTAACGAGCATAAATTCCGCGGTAAAACTGCTCGATTCATGGTCAAATTTGATTTTTTACTTTTACTAGCTTTTCTCTTTTCAAATGTAGTACTTCACCTTCAATTGCTGCAACAAACTTTGTTAGAAATGGACAATATTTGCATGAAAATGAGATTATAACCCTAATATTTAACTTTAAACTGTGTAAAAAGTCATAAAAAGGTGTTTTTACCTCTCATTTACCATTTCATTTGCATTTTGCTTGTTGGAGCTCTGGAGGTGCCTCTTCTTCCTTGATTTTCACCAGCTGATTCCGGGAGATTCTGTGGACGATTTTCGGCGCCGTTTGGACCAGGTAGGAGCTAAACCTTAGCCCTTCACTTTCATGGTTTCCTTTTTCAGTTTCATGCACATTTTTCAGGGTTTCTGAGCCTCAGGGGTTTCATCAAGGCGCCCTGGCATCAGCGCAGGTTCTCCTTTCGAAACCTGCGTTGCATGTCAGGTTGTCTTAAGGCAGACTGCGCCTCAGCGCAAGGGAGAGACTCTCTGCCTGCGCTGGGCCTAGAAAAACTGATCCTGCATGTGATTTTCGATGATTTTTCGCCAGTTTTTCATCAAAATTAGGAACTTACTCCTTCTCTTGTTTGCTTGCAGGGAACTTTGAACAAAATGTCCCTTACATGGCGAGAACGAGAACATGAAGCAGAGGACATGGTTGCACTCCATGACCCGGTCACGGTGAACGCACTTCGGAACTGTGGCCTACTGAAGTTCTTCCGTATCTCTAGTATGAGAGCACAGATTTCTTTACTGCAGTATATGCTTGATGCTTGGGATCCCGTTAACCAAGTATTCCAGATTAGGGGGAAAACCATCCCCTTGACCATAGAGGACATGTACTTCTTGACTGGGTTGTCAAGGCGGGGTGCCCCCATTTCTTTGTCAGGTATGGCTCGAGGGACTAATTCCACCAGAGACTATATCCGTCAGTATTGCCGGGAAGGTTCACAGCCGAGCAAAGACGGCAAGATCAATATCCGTGACATCACTGACAGGTCTCTTAGGTCCATTCTGTTTACCATTGGTAGGATGGCCGGTAGCGCAGCTTTACATGTTGCCAACAGATCTTACATGCAGCACGCCTTGGAGTGTCTCCAACCGAAAGTGTTCAACTGGTGTGATGCAGTACTTGTTCAGATGAAAAGTCAATTGACCAAGGTAAAGGACGGGAGGCTGAAGAACTTTGGATTTGGTTCTATTCTGACTGCCTTCGCCTTGGAGAAAATCCCATTGATGCAGCCTCAGTACATCATACTTGACTTGCCTTCTCCGACCGAGCCACGCATGCAGAGGTGGGTTGACCACATGTCCCGACATGCTGGTCAACCTCAGATTACTTTCACTGAGGCCTTCTTTAGGTGGTTCGAGCGTCAGGAGATGGTGTTTTCTGAGTATCGATATGTGGGTATGGACTACCGAGGTGATCCGGACTTGGTGCTACCGGATGGCGAGCAATGGGGCGCTATTGGTAAAATCTTTGACCATATCACTGTTTATTGTTTTTACCCATGATGTTACTGTGCAAAACTAATCAAACTCTTGGGTGCATGCAGATGTTGGTCCTGTTCGTTCAGCAGTCCGTCCACGATCGCCAGCTGCTGCCCCAGCAGCAGAGCCTGCTAGGAGAGTTGTTATTCGCGACCTTGGTGATACTGAGACACTTACAGCTGTGCAGGAGCAGGTTGAGAGCCTTACTCGTGGTCTTCCGGATGTACAGATTGACGAGTTACCTTTACAGTTGCAGCGGCACACTATGGCGTGCCTAGACGATGGACTCGTCTCTTGCGCATGATTGCACAGACCGTGACGTACTATCATGAGCACCACTAGGCTAGGGTGCCCCCTAGCATCTTTTTGAGTTCTAGGTCATACGACCAATTTTGTTTTGATTACAGCACATCATGTACAAACTATAAACAGCTTTATATATTTTGATTTTCGGGGTTTATTCTGGTTTATTTGTGATCCACTTGCATAGCACCGATGCATCTCTTTTTATATATGTCGTAAATGTCTATCTAATACATAGTTTGCTAATGCATCTGTTAATGTGTTCAAGTTTCTGGAAATATGCTGGTATTGAATTGAATCAAACTCTCTTTCCAGAATCTTAACCCTTAGAAACGTTCGATAAATAGCTGGATTGCGGACTGAATATATACCAGTGAGTTGTAGTATCACAAGCTGTGAGTCTAGCCTAACAATTAGTCGGCGTATACCATGAGCGATGGTATCAGAGAGGAGTTCAATCAACGCGCTATACTCAGCGATGTTGTTCGTTGACTGCCCAATACACACACCTCTGAAACTCACTAACTCGCCGCTTGGATCAAAAATGGCCCAGGC
The DNA here is from genome assembly GCA_031772625.1 of Pinus tabuliformis. NCBI lineage: Eukaryota > Viridiplantae > Streptophyta > Pinopsida > Pinales > Pinaceae > Pinus > Pinus tabuliformis. The sequence continues at coordinate 905,289,869 of CM062816.1, read as the reverse complement.
TGCGGAGGACAAATTCCGCGTACTACGACTCGCTCCGTCGGCATATCCTACATATGTCTCAGAAAAATTCGACATCCGCAACCAACGAGAAGGGTGGATTACTAAACCGAAACAAACACTTTAGCGAAAACAAAATACAACAAAAGCACTCAGGTTACTATTCAGGCATAGTAACGCTTGAGGTACAACCCGTTGCGGGGTTGCGCCAGTGGTATCCCGTCATAATCCATTAACTCGTAGGCTCCTTTTGCTAACACCCTTTTAACAATATAGGGGCCCATCCATAAGGACTTAAATTTTCCTGCTCCTAATTTGTCGGATTCTTGGTCGTAAAGCAAAACCAAGTCACCCTCAGAGAAGATACGAGGTTTGACATTCTTGTCGAACTGTGCCTTGACTCGTTTCTTATGGGCTTCGTTCGCCAAAGCGGCGTCACGACGGTTTTCATCCAACTGGATTAATTCCAAGAAACGAGCCTCTTCTTCTGAGGTTCCGGGGAGGAGGTCAATTGCGAGTTTAAGAGACGAAATTTCGCACTGGATTGGTAAGACTGCCTCCAGGCCATACACCAATTGGAATGGTGTGAACCCAGTGGCGTTCTTTACCGAGGTTCGGTAAGCCCACAATGCTGAGTACAGGAGTAGGTGCCATCTTCTTTTGTGAACCCCGATCATCCTTTGCAACATACGCTTCAGGACCTTGTTGATTGCCTCAACTTGTCCGTTGGCTTGTGGATAATATGGGGTAGAGCTGTCGTGAGATAGCCCTAGTTTGGCAGCTAATTCAACCATCATGTGATTGCGAAAATGCGATCCATGATTTGTCACTATAGCCTGCGGAACGCCGAACCTGGCGACTACATGATTAAAAAAGAAAAGGGCAGCTGTTTCACCAGTGTTATCCAATGTAGGCATCGCCTCGGCCCATTTGGTAAAATAGTCAACAACGACTATAATATACCCATGCCCCCCGGTCGAGGTGGGGTTACATTGCATGAAATCGATGCCCCACTTGGCGAAAGGCCCAACCGCAACTATAGGCTGCAAAGGTGCGGGCGGTCTCCTGGTTTTGCTATCAAAGATCTGACACGCATGGCAACTTCTGACAGCTATTATGCAATCTTTAAACATAGTTGGCCAGAAATATCCTGCTCGTAAGATTCTTTGTGCTGTTGCATATCCAGATTGATGCCCCCCGCACGCGCCTGAATGACAATCATTCAGGGCTTTCTCGGCCTCCTCATGGGTAAGGCACCTCCTCAGAACCGTATCGACACCACGACGGTAAAGTGTATCACCGACGATCATGTAGTCTTTAGATTGGTATCGTATACGCTTCTGTTCTGAGTGTGAGGTATTAGGCCTAAATTTTTGGGTTTGGAGATAAACAATGATGTCTCCATACCACTCATTGCTTACTGATATCAGAAACAAATTTTCATCCACGATTGACTCTTCTGATGTTTCATCGTTGGACGACGATGGGAGATCGCATAATAATTCCGCGAAAACTAGAGCTTTCTTCGATTTGGATTTTACAAAATCCAAATCAAACTCTTGAAGGATCGCTATCCATTTTGAATATTTGCCCCCAAGCAACTGTCGCGACAGTATATACGTCATGGGGTTGCAATCTGACAGAATGGTAGTTTTCCTAAAGAGGACATAATGTCGAAACCTTTGAATCGCTTGAACAGCAGCAAGCGCTAGTTTTTCAACATAGGAATATTTACTTTCTGTGTCATTTAAGTTTTTACTTAAATAATAAATAGGATGTTCAATTCCATCGACTTCTTGCACTAAGACCATCGCAATGGTCGTATCTGCTGCAGCTAGATACAGGTTAAAATCTCTTTGATAGTCCGGGGCGTACATTAATGACGCTCTTACTAGGGAATCTTTCAGAGCGTCAAAGGAAGCTTGCGCAACCTGGTCCCAGACAAAAGGTACATCTTTTTTCAAAAGACGAGTATAACCTTTGGCAAGTTCTGCGTAATTTGGAATGAACCTCCTCAGAAAGTTTGCTTTCCCTTGGAGCTTCTGAATCTGAAGCAAATTTGAAGGTGGAGGCAAATTAATGATTGCCTGAACCTTACAGGGGTCGAGACGAATTCCATCCTTAGAGACTACAAAGCCAAGTAAACGACCAGAACCGACGCAAAACACACACTTGTGCGGATTGAGTCTTATCTTGTAGTGTCGGCAACGTAGAAATATTGCTCTCAAATGCCGTGGATGATCAGTCCGCTTCCGCGAATGAGCCGGAAGATCGTCGAGGTAAGGTTGAACGATGTTCTTGATGTCATGGAAGGCATAATTCATTGCCCTCTGAAACGTCGCCCCTGCATTCTTTAAACCAAAGGGTAATTTTCGATAAGCGAATGTGCCCCACGGACAAATAAATGCAGTCTTAGACTGGTCCTGTGGGCGGATATTTATTTGATTATACCCGGAAAATCCATCCATAAAGGAAAAGATTTCACATCCGGCGCATTCATCAATTATCTGGTCGATGAAGGGTGTAGGGTAGTTGTCCTTTGGACAAGCTTGGTTTACATCCCTATAGTCGACGCACACTCTTATCGTCCCTTGTTTTTTCATAACAGGGACAATATTCGATACCCAATCGGTTAGAGGAACCGGGTAGATGAATCCAGCATGGAGAAGTTTTTCAACTTCTGCCTTAATGGCAGCGGCTTTCTTGGGGTGCACCTGCCGAAGCCGTTGTCTTACTGGTTTGACATCAGGATACATTTTAATCTCATGTTCAACTATGCTCGAGTCAATGCCTGGCATTTCATCATATGACCATGCAAAGACATCTCTAAATTCGCGAAAGAGAGCACCATATATTTCCAGTTCTGAAGGGGAACAACTTTTGCCGACATGAATATTATCTACAACATCAGGTTTTGTCGAGATGTTTATGGCTACGGTCTCTTCAATATTGGATAGGTTTCGCTCTGAAACTACCGTATTTACAGTATTTGTTAGGAATTCAAACACTGAAGGGTGATATAGGTCGTGTTGAGTTTCTTCTTCACACTCTGGAAGAAGGGAACGATGGTGGTGATCATTCCATGGTGCCCCCTCAATCATCATTGATTGTAAGATTCCTTCGTCAGTCCCATGAACTTTTGACCATGGATCTAATGGGGTACCATATTCTCCAGACCTATCTACCCAAACGCTTGACGAGCGTTGATTTGGGCTCGCCTCCCATGCCTGAAACATTGATTGCTACAATATTTCTATAGGGCTAGGTGGCAAAACCACTTGATAATCCATGTCGACTTTGTCTCCTGCGACCTTCGAAGAAGATACCATGTTGCATGTTGCTACAAACGGGATATCCCCTACATGGAAAGGAGGTGGCAACGCGAAAGTTCCCATCATTGTGGGATCTTTTAGCAAGCCTACTCCGATATCTTGCACTGAATGGTCGCTCCCATGGATCATGGGAATGCTTCCAGTAACTTGTGAACCATTAGGGAGGAAATTCTGTTGGTCGACGATCGTAATCCCTCCTTCAAACGGGAATGCGATCTTCCTAAAATATGTCGACACTACAGCTGCCATGGCATATATCCATGGTCTTCCCAGTAGGATGTTATAGTCAAGATTGCCATCAATGACTTCAACATCAATTTCCACTGTTTTTCCTCCTAGTTCAACCTTAAAGTTATTTAGGATACCGTACGGAGTGTACGTCCTACCGTCAAATGCTTTCAATGTCGTCGAAGATCGCGACAAGGTTGGAGATCCAAGAGTTTTCCAGCAACTCATCGACATGATACATGTCGATGCTCCCTCATCAATAATTGTTCTATGAACAGTTTTGTTGAGTGCTTTCACTTGAATAAGGAAAGCTAGTTGCGCTGGTAACTGAGGATCATGTCCTCTGTGATCAAAGGATACAAGATTGGAATCTTTAGGATCCACTCCACCAATTGCTGATAACAATGCCTGCCTTTGGGATGGACAATTTTGCAGTACCTCAAGAGTCGACATAGCAGATGGCGATTGGGCCAAATCTTCCACTATGTTATAATGCTGCGCCGCTCTGGCGCGAGGATTAAATGTCGACTTGTGTACTACTCCCTTTGGCGGTTTTATTGTTAATTCATGCGTGATGGGGGGTACAACTTCTGCCGAAGTTGTTGTCGCACTACTAGGTTGATCTTTACCTTTGTCGTTCGACACCTGTGGGTTCCCATAATCTTTACTCCTTGTCGAAATCAAAGCATCATTTTGCTTAGAGATCGATAACATTAGCACTTGCGACGGGGAAGCATTTCCACTATCAACCAGATTTTGACCTTGATTGGGAAACGGATCAGTCAACACAGCTGAGGTTTTGGAACTCTTAAAGAATCTTTTAAGCTCAGCTTTGTATGGACAATCTGCTGTCCAATGATCTTTATCGCATATATGACATGGACTCTTTGGTTTCCCTTTCTTAGGAGGGTTTGAAGAAGTTTTTTGAGGGGATGACTCACCCTGTTTCTTCTTCTTCCCTTCGTTTTGTTTCTTCTTGCTTCCTGGTTGATTGGAGTTTTTGCCTTTATCCGTAGATACAGCATTTACCTCCGAAGCAAGAATCTCTTGATTTGCTTTTTGATTCGAAGTCTTACGGGCTTTCTTATTTGAATCCTTTGTTGACTTAGCGTTTGCAGTTCCAATCACGCCATCACCGGCATGAGAGTCACTATTTGATCCGGGAGGAGGAGGGATTGAAAATTCCGGTCTGGGGGCGTCAGGTATCTTATCATAGAGCGTGCCCGACTGAGTATATACTAAGTCCAAATATTGAGCACGAGCAATAACCTGCTCCTCTGTTACGACGCCTCCCTTGGCCACATCTTCTGTTATAGCAGGAAGAAGCGACTTTATAAACCACTCAGCTAATAGCTGATCTGGAACATAGGTCTTTACCATTCTGCGACGACGACGCCACTCATGTATATGATCTGATATATGTGTGGCCGTTGTCTGCTTGAAATTGGTCAAGATCTCTGTTCCAGTTTCGTACCTTATAGGTAACTGAAAGTGTGTTAAGAAAGTCGTGGCTAGGGAACTAAAATTGTCGAAAGAGGCTCTAGGTAATTCAATATACCATTTAGCCGCCGGACCAGTCAATGTCCTCTGGAAAAGGCGATGCCTTATCGAATCATCATTCAAGGTATTCGACGAACACCACAGATGGAATGTCATCACATGATTCGACGGGTCTTCGCCAGGATTTCCATTGAATTTAGGAATGTCCGAAGGAAGTTTGTGAGGAATCGCTGGCCACCAATGGGCATAGGCGATTGGATCGTTCGTCAATCGATGTAAATCTGGTAATTCTAGAGTTGCCACGAATGGCAACTGCTGATTCAGGTTTGGCGAGGCGTACCCAGGATACGATGGAATCGCCTGAGCAGTAGGCCTTTGCATACCAGCATAATGCAACTGATGTTGATATGACTGATATGGCTGGTGGGCTTGGCCACTGTAAAGTGGTTGATTTAACCCGTTCTGAATATAGGGTTGCCCACTATTCGCAAAGATCTGTTGTTCAGATCCCTGGTACACCTGTTGAAACTGAGGTTGTTGGTATTGCACCATCCATGGTTGCGAAGCCATGTTTTGCTGTGTGATACTAACCGACGGACCAAGATGCGGGGTTATGGTTCCCGTTTGTGTCTGTGTCGTCCCGGCAGTTGGCGATTGTGGTTGTGTTGCAGGTTCAATGGGCTGTTGCATTACAACTTGGGGTTGACATACAACAGGCATCGATTGAACTTGCGACACGGTTACAATTGCTGGCGTCGTCGGGATACTAGACATAGGTACACACTGTTGCATGGAATATACAACTCTTGGTTGTTGGGGTAACATAGGTACCCAACCACTCGTCGTTACTTCAGTCAAACCTGAATGTTGTTGAAAACTGCCGTATGGGTATCCCCCCGGAAGGGGAAGTGAAAGGGCATATTGCCCCCCATATGGTAACAATCCGGAACTCAAGGGTATAGATTGCCTTTGAGGACTGGATGGCCCAAACTGATTTCCAAAGGGATCAATTTGTCTAGTTTCAACATAAGAATTACCGGGTATTATACCGGAAGAACAAACTGGAACAGACCAAGTTGTCGTAATAGTCCCTGGGTGGACTCCTTCTAGCTGATGAGAGCTAGTCGGGACAGCTGGTATGCCGGCAAACATCGTTGGAGTGACAGCAGGAGTTTCTGCTGTCGCTGTGTCATTTGGCACAGTCCTAGATGTCGACGGTTGCTCAGACATTTTAAGTCTATCCAATAAACTGCCTAACGATTCTACAGGAACTTCCAGTGGCGATGGACAAACTTCTGATGCAGAAGGAAAAAGAGTGGCGCCTACTCCAAAATGAGTTGGAGTATTTGCTTGCTGGTCCTCTACGATTTCCTCTATTGCAATCAGACCAGGAGGAAGAGGAAGACTGTCAGGTCCGTAAAAGATTTCTGGTGCCGAAGAAGGGGTTGCTTCGACAGCGACAGTTGTTTGAGCAACAAGACTCTGTGGACCGGTTTCAGATGGAACTGGTTCAGTTATGCAAGTACTTGTCCCTAGACTAGGATCAGTACAACTGTCCCTCTGTTGCTGTTGAACTTCTTCAATAGAGGCAGGGATTCCAGAAATATTAGGAGTGACCAGAATCTCAGATGTTGTCGGAACTGTTGTTCTAACTTTAATGGGAGATTTTGACCCGGTCAAGCGAGTTCGCTTCGTCCGTACTACTCTCGATTCCGGAGACAAAGACGGTTGACTCGCGAGTCTCCTCGAACGACGGAGTTTTAATTGACTTTCCTCCACGGTTGCGGATTACTTGATCAACTAAAATACAAAAAGGGGAATTATGTTTCCGTATTGAATGAATTTTATTAGACGCTTTTAGACACAACTTTGCTTTTTCATGTTTTAAGAGTCGAGAAAAAGCTAAAGATGACTCTAGTCGCCTTCGATGTATTAACGAGCCCGAAGTGACAAATGCTCGGTTGGACTTTTTCAGTTATAGAGTTTGAAAAAGGCCAAAAGAAACTGCTCTGGAGATCTAGGCAGAGGGTGTGCCAAACCTTTCGCGAAACCACAGAATACGTTTTACGGTACGGGTGGTCGATCTTCGTGAATGCTGTGTTCACTGCATCGCGATCAGTAGGGCGGCCGACACGGCTTCCTAAGGATAAAGGATAAATGCCTATAGGGGTCTCCCAATATACGCGACGGTACGCGGGAGCACAAGTCCGTATTAGTGCTATCGTCCCTCAGGAGGAATCACCCACCTTCGTAGAGATCGACAGTCACTACGTTTAACGACGCCGGAACACGTCTCTACCTAGACCTCTATTGTGAGCGTTATGTTACAAAGCGTTTTTAGATTCATTCAATATATTTTAAGTTGATCTTGTTTAGCAGTTTGTCTTTCAGGATCACCACGAGATGTATTGGTACAAATTCCTAAATGCAGCTAAAATGATAAGCAAGCTTTACAATCTTTTTAGCTTTGAAAATCCTAACTACTGAGGGGAGAGAAAAACATTATCTTTCCACACAGAGCACAAAGCACAAACTAATGCACTTTCCCCTAGATCAATCACGCAAACTTATCAAAAAATGCAAATGCAAGATGCATGTATTTCTTTTCTTTTCCCTTAATGTTGATGTGGACAAAAGGAAACTGTCGTATAATTTTCGAATTCAATTTGAAGCGTAAACAAACAAGTTTTGTCTAAAATCAAAAGACGCCTTACAGGTACTTGTTTCGACACTACAAATGTATGAATTCAAACCATAAAATGAAAAACAAACAAACTCAAACAGCCATGAACAGTAATAAAACTAGCTCTTAAGATCATGACGACACTTTTACAGTTCAAGATCTAAGAGGCCACAGCTATACTGGTTTGCTTTTCACAATGGGAAACTGTAACTGAAACAAGAAATACTGAAAGAACAATCACAGTTTCATCACACAACTGAGGCGGAATAATGTCAAGGAAAGTTGGTTTACAGCAAGTACAAATGACAAGCAATCAGCAGCAAAACAACAGTGAAAACAGGGCCAAGACTCAGTAGGAAACCTCAGGAAGACATAGCCTAACTGGTTCAGCGCAGGCTCTGGTCTGTCAAACTGACTCTCAGCGCAGTTCCCGAAGGGAGTACCTGCGCTGAAATGCAGACTGCCTTTGGACAGCCTGCACTGAGACACGAGAGTTGCGTTTACAAGGATTTCCGGGTCATAAAAAGCTCAAAAATTCACTGTTTTTGCTGAAATAAAAAGCTATAGGTCAAGTACAAGCTAAGGGATGATCAAGAGGATGAAAAGCTATCACAAAGAGCACAAGAGTCCTTGTGGATCAGCTCTTCAAATCATAAACTTGCTCAGAAACTGAGCCAGAGCAGCTGCCCTCTACTTTGCAATTGAAGGACTCAATTGCAGTTCGATTTGGTGCTCTCCTTGTTTATGAGATGAATAGCAAGAAACACAATAGACCAACAAGATACTAGTTTCCCCAGCGGAGTCGCCAGTTTGTTGTGGGGAAAAGTATCCGACTCGGAATGACCCTATCCCTACTCTAAGGGTGATAGTTCCTTAGCAACAACTGAAAGTAAAGCTTTGATATTTTTCCTTTATGAAAGTACAGAGAAGGAAGAAAAGATTGACCAACCGATGTCTTTCGCTTTTGTCGATCCTGTCTTCTCTCTTTGCCTCTTGTTCCCAGCTCCTTGCTCCCTTTGTCGGCCCAGCTACACAAAGATCCTGCAAAAAACAAGAGAGGGAAACTACAAGAAACATGTACTCATAACTGATGCATGGATTAGAATGAATCAAATATACAGATAAAAACAATACATCATTGCAATACAAGTATATAGGAGAACATCAAAGCTTTATTGATAGAAGAAAAAGGTTCTGAGAAGGTTACAACCATAAATGGCTCCAATCCAGCAGCACCTCCCCAGCAGCAAGAAATATCCTCTTCCCCTCTATAAAAGCAATCACCCAATAGCTCTAACTGTAAACCAACAGCACTTCCTTGCTTTGCACAAAATTCCAGCCTCCATAGACCTCATAGAAGAGCTCTATATATAGGAGATTTGGAGAAAGGATGAGTCAGCTTGAGACTGACCTAAAGCTGCCTTGTGTCCTCTCCCTCTTCAGTTAAACTTCAGTTCTTGAGTCCACTTGGAGATCCTTGCTTCCACATGGAGATCAAGTACCTCTTACTCATCATAGGGCGAATTCCTTGAACCAAGTGTCAGTTTGGAAGCTTCCTGGGCAGTTGACACTTTGCAGAATGACTGTGCCACTTGGCCAATCTCGCCCAGCGCAGGTAGCCTTCATTGGTTTTGACTTTCAGCGCAGGTACAAGGAGGAGCAGTTGACATTCAGCGCAGATGCTCAGTGGAGCAGCTGACATGATCCAAAAATAGCCTGTTTTTGAGTGTTTTCAGGTGGAGAACTGATAGGAAGTGCTGTGGTTTGCTGACCTTGTTCCTCTAGGGGTAAGAACAACATGTTTAGGGACTTTGGATCCCTGTAATTATCGACATTTCATGCTCCATGCTGCGAGGCACAAAAATGTCTATAATAGACATAAGGCCCTTGCCACAAAAAATCAAATTTTCCATGCTTGCCTTTGTCTTCTCTCCTTGAGTCCCACTTAAGGACTTTATCTCCTATGTAAAAATCATCTGCTTTAGTTTTTTTATCAGAAACCTTCTTGATTTTGTCCTAGATTACCTGTGATTTTACATATACTTCTTCTCTGTTGCAGGTGTATGGTCTAATTTATTCTTCTCTGAATATCATTTGTTTCCACCTGTAATTCCTGGATGATCTTCATCACTGGTACTCCTAAAGATGATCAAACAACAACATCCATCCCATATACTAGCTGATAAGGTGACATTCTAATGGACTTCTTAGTAGTCAGTCTATCTGCCCATAGGGCATTGAATAACTTCTTGTTCCATGTCTTTTTGTTATCTTCTAGCAATTTCTTAATGATATTGACCAGGCTTTTATTAGATGATTCTGCAAGTCCATTACCTTGAGGGTAATAGGATATGGAGTGGCCAAGGGTGATGTGGTATTTGTTACATAAGTCTATCATCTTTTTGGATTTAAAGCTACTTGCATTATCAGTGATGAGCTTCTGGGGGCATCCAAATCTTGACAGGATATTATTTTCTAGAAATGAGATTATGATAGTGTTTGTGGCTTGTCTAGAATGGATGGCTTCTATCCATTTGATGAAATAGTCAGTAGCTGTCAGAATCCAATTATGCTGAGCTGAGGAGGTTGGGTGTATTTCTCCAATGAAGTATAACCCCCAATGTTGCAATGGCATTTCAGTGGAAATTGGTTTAAGAGTAAGGGTAAAAGTTTTCTCTTTCCCTCAAATATCCGGCATTTATGATAGGAGGTCACATGTTTCTTAACATTTGCAAACAAAGTGGGCCAGTAGATACCAACCCTTAGGATTTCGTCAGCAGTAGTCTTCTAGTACAAGTGTCCTCCACAATCCCATGCATGAAACTCTTGCATGATTTTACCAACTTCATTTTTCAGTAAACAATTCAAAAGAATACCACTATTGTCTTTCCAAAACAATGCATTATCTATGATACAATACTTTAATGACTTCATCTTTAAAAATATATCTTTAGTTCTTGTTAAACTAGGAGGAGCTTGTAAATTTTGTAATAAAAATATAATAGCTGCATACCAGGGTGAATTAGTAAAAGGTTCACTGATCAGTGGAGTCGCCATCTCTTCTTGACCATCAAGGGCACTAATGAAGTTTATATCAAGGGCCTGACAGTTCGATTCAGCCATGAGTTTGACTAAAACTTGGCCTTTGATAAGCTTAGTTGGCTTTATTTCTATGTCATATTCCAATATTGTGGCAATCCATTTGCCTATTTTCCCTTCAGGCCCATTTTGTGTCAAAATGTCCTTAACTACATAATTTGGAACATAAGCAATAATGTGAGAATACAGATTGTATACTCTAAAGTCTTTGATAGCCTTACTAAAGCTAATTCTTGCTTTTCCATAATATTGTATTTGAGTGTGGCATCTCTTAAGGATTTACTAAAAAACGCAATTGGTTGTTCAGATCCTTGGTCGTTCTTTTGCAGTAGGACTGCTGCAATGGTGTGTTCTGAAGCAAAAGAAAAAATTATAAAATCCTTGTTAAAATCAAGACTTATAAGTACTGGAGTCTTGGTTAAGGCTTCTTTGATGGCTTCAAAGGATTGTTTGGCCTCCATTGTCCATTTAAGTGTTGAGTCCTTTCTTAGCATGTTATTTAATTCTCTAATCAGTTCTGCTAGATTTGAAATGAATCTCCTAAGAAAGTTTATCTTGCCTAGAAATGACTGTAACTCTCTAATGTTTCTAGGATGGGTAATGGTCAAAATGGCCTCTATTCTAGCATGATATATTCTAATCCCATCTTTAGATATGATATGTCCCAACAATTTTCCCTCTTCCAAACCAAAGAGTGTCTTTTTTGGATTTAAAGAAATCCCAAATTTTCTACATTTGATAAATACTCTTCTCAGGTGGTCTAGGTGTTCATTGTCAGATTTAGAGAAGACTGTGATGTCATCTTGGTATACTACTAGGAAGTCATGGATCTCCTTGGAAAAAGCTATATCCATAGCTCTTTGAAATGTGGCACCTGCATTCATTAATCCAAAAGGCATCTTCAAATACATGAAGGTACCCCAAGGAGTAGTAAATGCAGTTTTGGCTTGGTCCTCTGGTTGAACTAAGATCTGGTTATACCCAGAGAATCCATCTAACAGTGAAATCCTGGATGAGCCTACTACCCTCTACAGGATATGGTCCATTTTTGGTAGAGGATAGTTATCTTTTAGTGAGACCTTGTTTAAATTTCTAAAATCTACACAAAGTCTAATTTCACCAGTCTTTTTCCTAGTAGTAACTAAGTTTGAAATCCAATTTGAGTATCTAATGGGGGCTATAATTTGGGCATCAAACATTCTTTTAAATTCTTTCTCAATAGACGACATAAGAACTGGGTTTATTCTCCTAAGTTTCTGTTTGAAAGGTTTATGATATTCTTTCAGAGGTATTTTGTGTTGGATTAAGCTGGTGTCATAAGATTTTAAGTCTTCATAACTCCAAGCAAATACATCTTGGAACTATTTAAACGGATTGATGTATTTAACCTTTTCCTCTAGAGGTAAGGCTTTTGATATTTTAATGAGTTTTTGTTTATCCTCAGTTCCTATGTTACACTCTTCTATGTCAGCTCTCAAAGGTTCCATTTTGGGTTTCCTAGCTACACCATTAGAGTCAAACAAATCTTCTAAAGGGACTAATCCCTTAGGCAAAAAATTATTTTTCAGATTAAGAATTTCTGAATCATCATTCATTATTTCTTCAATCTCTACATTCTCTAAACTATCTATTTCTACTCTAGTAAACTTAGTTGGTTTAGCTATATCTAAAATATTTACATCTAAGTTACTTTCTATATTAGTGTCTATTGTACAGTCTGCATCTATCTTACAAATCTGAAACTCACCTTCATTGTTCATGAAATTGTAAATCTGAGAATCCTGGGAGAAAATCTGCCAATACTTCAGGTTGTCTGGTATAACAGGCCTATGTTTGACTTCTGCAGTGTACTAATGGTTGGGTTGAAATGGCAATTTACAGGTACTAGCAAAAGTGGCCAGACTGTGGGCCTGCATGTTTTTTTTTCTGGGAACGACATCAAAGTTTGTTTCCAGGAGGTCTTTGATCAAGTCTAGGACAGTTTCCCTATATTAACCAAGTCTGGGATTGTTTACAGAGTATTCACCATTAATCTATTTAATAATCAGCTTTGAGTCTCCCATGATGGAAACTATTTTGGCTCCAAGTTTCCTAACCAATTGTAACCCTAGAATTAGGGCTTCATATTCAGCCATGTTATTGGTACACTTGAAGTTCAATCTAAAAGCATGTCCCTTAGCATGATTATTCTCCATATTATGGATCCACACTCTTGCACTATCCCCTAACCTATTGACAAATCCATCAAAGTCTAGATGCCATAGGGACTCATGAAAAATGTTCTCACTATCAGTTGTTTTGTATTTCGGTTCTTGAGCTGTGATTTCCTTATTGTCATGTTCTGCATTGTACAAGATAAAATATTTTATATCTGAATGCATGGAGTATATGGGAAAGTTTTGTGGTTTTTCATCACTACTCACCATGTATTTCATCAAGGTCTCTCTATATAGTTTTCTTGGTTGGCCAAAAACATATATGGTGGCATAAGACATATCTAACTGCATTTTGGCAGGATGTCTGCAACTACTATGTCCATTAGAATACTCTTTGCAGGGCACTACACAAGAGTTACACATAAGTCCTTGATCAAACCAAGGCATTTAACTCGGCTAGATTCAAAAGAAAATGAATCCTTATATGGTTTGGTAATGTCTAGGTTTAGTCTCTCCATGATTGCTTTTGGCATCAAATTATGGGATGCCCCTGAGTCTAACATAGCATTATGCAATATTTTGTCATGAATGTTCAGGCTAATGTAGAAAGGAGGAACTCCCCCTTGCTGATGAATACCATTGGCCTCAGGGCCAAACAATAATTCAGGCTGATCATCATTCAAGTTAACAACATCCTCTCCCTCTCCTATGTTTAAAGTTTCAGTTATTTGTGACCTATAGGATTCATTCTTTACTAGTTTGGTCAAGGGAACTGATATCTTTAATTTTTCTATTTCAGTTTTGATGTTGAAAGGGAGCTGAGCTTTGTTTGTTTGATTTAGATCTTCCTTAACATGTGCAGTTTGTGTGTTCTTATCCTATTTCTCAGTACTAGGAATTTCAGTCTATGTTTATATTAATTTGCCTTGATTTATATTATTTTGATTGATTTCAGTAATTGTCTCTGTTTGAGTTTTAGAGGAGGTTATATCTACAATTTTAGGGGTAGAAGTCTCCGGTGTTCCCCTAGGGAGGATTTGTAACACTTTGGTAATTGGAGCTTCTTTTATTATCTTAGTTTGGGTCTGGATGGATCTTTTAATGGGAGTCTCATTGTTCTTTTTACTAAGTTATATTGTTTATGTACCTCATATATATCTGACTCATATTCCTATTTAAAATCAAAGGATTCACCAGATTCTAACTGCAACTGTTGCAACATATATAACTCCTGTTCTTTTTGAGTAAGAAAAAAAGTGTCTTCATCTTTGATTTCTAGTAAGTTATTTGGGTGTCATCCTCTCCTTCATGGCTCTGTGAACCCTCAGCATAGTTTTCTTGGAAGGGGGGCCTAATCTGTTGATCTGGTATAGCGTTTTTTCCAGTGTTAGGGTTCTTCGTAAAATTGGGGTTTCTTATTGGGGGTGGTTGTTGATTCTCCCATTGGCAGTGTATTGATCAGTGGAATCAAATAGGAAGATTTTTATTTCATAATTTGGGGGCATGGCATGGAGTTGTGCAGGTAAAACTAGAGGTTCATATCGGTTTGCCATAGCTGTGATTATGGTTTGACTAGGGGGTAAAGTTGTGGTGCTTGAGGAAGGACCTAAACTGGATGGAGGTAAACTAGATGATGATGAGGATGGTTAATTAATAATTGGTTTATGTGATTGGACTGTGGCTACTATTGGTGAGGTGGTAGTAAAAGAAGGTGTATTTACAGTGAGTGAAGATTGTGCAGAAATTACAGAGGCAGTAGTAGTAAGGGCAGCCAGTTCAACAGATTGTTTAAGGTAAGCATCATCTATATTGCTAATCAATGTAGAGGTCAAAGCTTCTAACTTGTCAAAAGCGTCCAAGATAAATTTATCTAAAGCTAGATGGATAACCCTTTTTGATTCAATGAATTGAACAAACTCAGGGTCTAACACTGTTTCATGGATGGCATTCTCAGATTTAGTTTTAATTAACCAGAGGTCAAATGACAAATCGAAAGGGATTTCCTCTAAAGTTGACAACTCCTCAGGGAGTGAATTGGCTCTGACTAATCGACTACTACTTGCTCGAGTTTCTGTTGTTTTGGGTTTTCTCAAAATTTTCTCTGAGTCATCAACTATAGTTGCAAGGTTTGGATCTGGATTTGCCCTGGTATAGTGAATATTTTTGGGAGGCAGAATTTTAACCTTTTTTTAACAATTTTTATGAAAATTTTCAATATTAACTTCGGAAAATAACCTTAAGGGGCTTAGGATGACATTTAAGATTTCCTTAAAATTTTATGAGACTGAGGATCGAATTACCCAGTATGGTTGCCAATTATGTTATCACTCTAATATTTCTTTTGAAGTTAAAGAAGGAAGAAAAGTCAAAGGTAACCACAAACCACTTTTGGAGATCAGGACCTAGCCTTCCTGATGCTCAGAGAGGGCTCTCTCTTTATAATTTAACTTTTTTTTAGTTAAGATGATTTTAGGCTAGTTATTGTTTGCACTTGGGTTTTGGTTTGAATTTGGGTGGTGGGATCACTTTACTTAGATGAACAGAGGTTTGCTTTTACCATTGGGATATGGGGTCGAATGTCAGACAAACAAGACTGGATTCAGTTCTAAAAACAATGTCTACAGGGCAAGATAGATGAGTTACTGCATATCTCAAAGGCTAAATGGTGAAATGGTTTCAAATTGGATCTAGGGAGAAATTAAGGGTTCCCTAGGCCGGACTCTAGAAGGAATGAAAGAAGTCAACCGAGATGGGAGAGCAATTAAGGGTTATCAAATCCGGGAATCAGAGGAAAACATGTAAATGACTAACTGTGCAAAACAGAGTCTACTTAAACAAATTCTGAGTGATATCTCTAGTTAATTCATTCAAATTTAGAACACATTTAAGATTATGAAACACATAAGAAGGTAACAAAATCAAACAAATAATATACTTCACTGCAAATAGCTCATCTCATGAATCCTGTAGCAAAATGATTTTATTACTTGCTCCAGTCTGTTGACTTGAAAGTGGTACAATCACCCTTAGGTTTAAGATCAAAATCACTCTACAAATGTATAGTAATCCCCCCTAATACTTTGAATTATGAATTATTTATACAAAAAGGAATTACAAAATATCTCAAACTGCATTGAGAACTAATCTAGGAAAAAGAAATATCTTCATGTACGAAGATAGAGATAGCTATTGAACTGCTGCTTGTTGTCCCTGTTATTTAGGTTCTTCTCTCTTTGCTCTTTGATCTTTCTCCCTTTAAGCTGGTTGGTTGTTTGGTCTTCACGTTGGATGTTCTGTTTTACTTCAACCTTTCATCTGATACTCTTTCATCTGATACACTTTAACCTTGTTGACCTGTCAGTATCCTTTTACTATGCTCTTTTACTTTTCACTGTATACTTATATTTTTAATGTATTTTTCCTACAGTAAATCATTCAGTTCTTCCCATCTCTCATCATCTGGTAATTAGGTATTGAGCATCTTTTTGTATATTTCATCTGCCTCTGTATATTTGGAAAAAGTAGGCTTATTAATAAACAAGTGTTTTACCTCATGCTGGAGGTAAAACAAGTTTTCAAAAGTTTGATACAATACTTTGCCTATTGGTAAGCCCTTAATGGATGAAGTGATTACCTGTTCTCTGGCCACTTCCCCGATCTTCTTATTGTAATCCTCATGTGTCATTAACTTATCATTTATGACTAAGGGATTAGGCAATCCCTTTTCCTTCAAAAGTTCAAACTTAACCATGAAGCTTTCAATGGCTAGTTGCATGTTTTGACACTTATCTTCTAAGTTCAACATCAAATTCCTCTTAGTGAGGACTTTTCTGACTTCCAAAATTGTACATGTCCTGTCAAGTATCTCAAGTTCTTGCAGCTCATACTTATTCTTGGAGTTGAGGAAGTGGATGATTCTTGCAGCTTCCGTTGGCATATCTCCAAGTTCTTCCTTGACTCTCTGAATGGCTTCTGTGGCTTGCTTTATTAAATCAATTTGTTCAAAAATAACATGGATGGATGGAAAAATATCATTTACAGAGTCAATGATACTGGCCCATAGTTGCTCTTTAGCCTTACCTATAGGTTCACTTAGTGTCAGTTCTTTCTCCAGGATTTTTATTCTTTCATTCATCCTTGTAGCCTTTTGCTGCTCTTCTTTATGCATGATCTGGGCAAGTCTATAATCTGTCTCCAGGCTGGTGAATTTCTCCTTAAGTTTGTTCATCTCAGTGGTCTGAATGGACATTTCTTCCATTGCTTTGACCAGCCTGTTTGCTTCATCACCTGTGGAGGCTGTTGCTACTGATCCTGTTGCTGATGTAGTTGGTGTAGATGCCGGTAGTGCAGTGGCCATTGGATCAGTGGGAGCTAAAGATGTTGCCAAAGTAGAAGGTACAACAGTGGTAACTGTTGGAATGACAATTGCAGGAGCATTATTAATACTATCTTGTTTGAGCTGAATCAAGCTATCCAACTCTTTCTCCATCTCCTTTCACTGGTCATTCAGCAGCAACACTAAGTCCATCATTTCCTCATGGTTGGTTTGGCTTTCCAGGACTTCCTTGGTCTATGGGTGTTGTAAATGAGGCAACTTGAGCTGTTTCTTGAGGGCTGCTATATCCTCATTCTTATTCTTGATCAGCTATTCAGCAGCCTTAATATCACTTGGGTCATGGCCCAGTTCAATGACCAAGTCCTCCAAGGACTTTATCCTGGTGTCTTTAGCCTGTGAAGAGGCCCTCTCCAATTTGTATTGAGCTATCACATTATCCAATGAATCCTGTAGCTTGTAAGCAGTCATGGCCTTTCCTGTGAGGGTGGAGTAAATCATTTCTCCAGCCTGCTTGTGAAACTCTATCTGATCAATGGGATGAACATCCCTGACCAACACCTCAAAATTAGTCTTCTTGTAATCTGCTGAGGTCTTTGGTTGTTGTACAGTGGGCTACAAAAATGACACCTGCATTTTTCCTTCTTTGATGTCAAAGGCTGACATCAATCTGTTCTGGTTTGGTGGTGTAAGATTGAGGTATTTGACATATGTCTCTGCTTTCAACTTTTCATTCCTCATCTTTATCTCTTTGAATCCGTCTTTGATATCCTTTTCCTTGTCAGCTGACCTGACAAAGGAAGAAACCTCCATACTCTGTTGTCTCTCTATCATCTGTGTATTGGAGGCTAATGGCTACTCTGTTTCACCTGATGCAGCCGTTTCAGCTGTTTCTTTACTTCTTTGCCCCATTACCTTAGTACCAATTATTTCCTCTGATGTAATATTCTCCTCCTATTCAGACACAGGATTCAACTTGGGCCTTTTATTTAGCTTAAAAAATTCATCTGAAGTCTCTATGGCAGAGCTGGATGCCTCTTCCCTTTTTCGCTTAAGATTCTTCTCTTCATTGGTTAGGGTCTGAAGGACAGGAGGAATGTTCATTGGCTCCCCTTGTTCTGGAATCTGTAAGAAAAAGTTGCGATCAAATTGTCTTTCAAGATCAATGAGTGTGTTCTCTACATCCACAACATTGTTGTCCATATCAATCAAGGTGTTCTCTAGCCACTCATCCTGGTTACAAAACTATTCAATGTCAGGTCTTGGGTGGTGGATGTATGCTCCCAACTTGACCTTGAGTCTGAGCTTGTTTATGAACCCATGAGGGTCATAGTGCCAGATGAAACAGTTTTTGAATTTCATTTGTTGAAGTAACCTGTCAGCCTCTGGTCCAGTCTCTCTGTTGTAAATGAATGGGCCCATTTGGTTTTACACTTTGAACTGGGTTTTCTCCCTATAAGCTAGGAAGTGGACCTCACCAGAGTTGATGATTTGTCTGAAGTATTCAAGAGAAAATATCCTCATAGGGAGGTATTTAGGCAACTTATAGGGGGCTAGCTCATAGCCATAAATTCTGATCTCAGTGTGGTTTTGGTACAAGTACCAATCTCCCACCTTGTTGTTCTTGGCTAATTGTAGTACCCTCTTGATGTCTTAGCTGATTTTGGCCTGAGTAGTTGAAGTCAACATGTTCATGATTGGGTATACAAAGGAGTCTATGAAGTCTTTGTAGGTGAATGTTGTGGAAAACTTCTGGACCAAGGGTGTCCAGTAGATGACTGATCTCTCCTTTCCCTTGGTGTCCAATTTTTGGATCCCCATAGGGAAATTATATGTATAGTAATACAAAAACATATAAAACAACACTGAAGAGTATTTGAAAACTCTTTCAGTGGAAAGTCTGGATGAATTGTTCATGCATTCTGTCTACAATGACCTGAGCATAATCATACATAATAGCAGGAGGCTTGCCTGGAGTGAAAATGGACAGAAAGGCCATGATGACCTCATCCACATGCTCATTTGATGTGTATCCTAGGATGCATGAGAGCATGGTGATTATGCGCCTGCCAGTCTCTGAAAAAATGGTGGCAGCATAGGGTGGAGTATTTGTAGGATTATGGGGTTCCTCAATGATGAAATTCTGGAAGATTTGCTTGATTTTGACTGGGTCTAGTGTGATGTACAGGTCCAACAGGTTTCTAATGGACAAAGGGGTCTGATTAGGGCTAGGATGGATTTGTAGCATTTGGTTGATGAATTCAACAGTAATGGTGAATAGAAACTATTGGTTTGGTGCCACAATATCCCTTTGGCTTGGGAAATAGTAGGCATGACAAAAATATACAATATTAGGGAATGGGTGAACTTCTAGGAATGTGTACTTGGGTAAACTGGATTCCCAAAGGTGAATGTCATCTACATGGTTTAGGAACATATTCTCACTCTAGTAGTGGATTTTCAGAAGGTGGCTTGGAGTAGCAGTGTCTATAATTTGGAAATCCCTGTCTGCTAGGGCCAAATGGTCAATGTCCAGGTGAGGTGTTGACACAAGTCTGACATCCAGAGAGGTCTAGGTAGCCATCTTTAGGATAAATGTGGGAATCAGGCTTATATAGTTTGAAGCAGTGAGGCTTTGAAAAATCAAGTGCAGTGATAGGGTAATGGCAGTTTGGAGGATAGGGGTTTGGGTATTTAGTGGGTAATACTCTCAATTCAAGGGAAATTAATTAAATTCAATTACTTTAAAGTTTGAATTAACTGTACATTCTTGAATTTGACAGGGCCATTTCTGTTTTGTTATCAAAATACGTGGAATTTGAGGTTCAGACTGCAAACTGGTTTTGATGGCAGTCATAGAGGGTAATGTGGCTTTAGGTATGTTGTGGATGGATGAATTGGGTGTCCAGGGTGTACTCGGAAGGTACTCGACAGTTGAATTCAGTTACAGAAACTCGTGTTTGTGCAGGAGGGCTTGGAAGCTTTCGCAAAGTAAATTGAGCAAAAAGGGTAAAAATGGGGGTCTGCGGTCTTTTAACCGGTAACGGTTAAAAATTGGCGTGGAAAATCATAATGAACAATGATGGTTTTGGCTTACACAGGGAGGTGGTTTAGGGGCCATTGCAGCACTTTTGGCCATCGGGTGGTATTTCCTTGAGATCATGTGAGTTAATGCAGTGTTGCCATGTAGCCAAAAGGGGCCTGAGCAAAACCACTCATATCGCGTGCTCTCAGGCGGGTAAACTTCGGGAGTGAAGGGACGTGATATGGATGCGCACTATCAGATTTGGGGGTTACAGATCTGACGGCTGTCGCGCGGTGAAGTTGCACGACGGGAAATCGGGGTTGAAATTAGTGTGGCCTAGGGGTTAATTACAATTGATTTGTAGTTAATTAATGACCAAGGCGGGGTTAAACTGTAATGAGCAGGTTTGTGAAGTGGGGCCAAGTTTTTGTTGGGAAATGATATTTGTGGAGTTAGTTAAATAATGCGGAAGGGAGAGTAAACTTAGAGTAAAGGGGTTTTAGGGGGTAAAATGGATTATGTCGGGAAATATAGGAATGGGGGAGTTAATAAGGTAATGCGGGGGGGAGGGGGGGGATTTAAACTTAGGATAAGGGTTTTTAGGGAAAATCAATAAGGGGAAATGATCTTTTCAAAGGGGAATGGGTTTCACACTAGGGAAAAAGGATTTTTGGGTAGGGGAATGAATTTGGAGAGTAATTTTCTAGGGAATGTGTGAAACCAATAGGCAAGGGTGAAAATGAAGGGAAAAGGTGTCTTCATAAAAAATGAAGGGGTAAAAGGGGAAATTAGTAAGTATTTAGTGGGGGGTGAAATGAAATGAAGGGGAAGTTAACCAAATCAGCTTATAAGCATCCTTTTACTTTCATAACTGCTCCTG
The DNA here is from genome assembly GCA_031772625.1 of Pinus tabuliformis. NCBI lineage: Eukaryota > Viridiplantae > Streptophyta > Pinopsida > Pinales > Pinaceae > Pinus > Pinus tabuliformis. The sequence goes on along the minus strand of CM062816.1, from coordinate 905,268,636 downwards.
CACACTGAAACACATGATTAAGCATGATAGATGTTCTTATGCTTGAATCAACTTTGTACTTTTTGCAACCTTTCTTCTGCTTACCCTTTTACTTACCCTAATATTTTTTCTTCACTTTGTTGGGTGCATTTAAGCTAGCAGACCCTTTCTTTTCCTTTTTCTTTTGAAAAGTAAACTATCTAATTCTAACCTTATATCTTCCAATGGCTCAGATTAAGCTTATGAGCACATTTTATTTCTCCACCTATCTATTGATCTGCGAAGATTAAACAGTTTGGCCAGATCTTTATTCTCTAAATATAAACAGGAAATTTAAAGTATGAAGTAGTCAAGATTAAACAATTTGACTATCATGGGTTGTGGCATGTATGACAAGCTGCACACAACCATTATTTTAGACAGTAAAGTAAAGAGTAGTGGCACTTGGACTTGCACACTTTCATGATCTATTTTTGTTTGGGGTTCATATTTTTCCATTTTTTTTTTATCTTTTCTTATTCTTTTTGTCCTTTTATATTTCTTTTAGGACATACCCTCTTCACATTTTTTAATTTTAATATGGAAAACATTTGCAGAAAGCAAAGGTATGTAAAATATTACGAGACTTAACCATAGTCAATTCAAAATTATGAATCCTATTATTATAGGACTCTAACAGAATGCACATGAAGCTTTAGTGTAGTAGTTTGATTTGGATGAGTAGGGAATCGATTAAGTAGCCAGAGGCTAGGATAATTCTACAAAGGGCTAGATGATCACTTCCTGCAGTAGTAGTAGGCAGAACAACTTGATCATAGGCAAATTCAGGCTATGCATGTGAGGGTTTGCATAAGCATTGCATAGGGGCCTGTACAAGGGTTCTTGAGAGGAAATTTTTATGAAGCAAGTTGTGTTGGGATTTCTTATGGAGAGAGAGAAAATTATCTCTAATAATTTTCGCTATATTATTTGCCGAGGATTGCCATTTTTGGGCATCTAAATTTGTACTTAGATTTTCACTGCTGCATAATAATAATAAAACCCTCATTTGTTGCACTAGTTTTCCTACATTGGGTTTTTATGGGGAATTTTTTCCAAAAATAATTGTGTCAATTTTATTGTGTGTGTGCTCTATATTTCTTAGTTCCAGTATTTTATTTTACGCAACATTTTTATGGTGAAAATTGCAATTGTGATTTTATTCATTTTTTGTCGTAGCAAATAAACTGCACTTAATATTAATAATTTGGGAGAATAGTTTCTAGTTGCTGCAACATACTTGAAAATTTCACACATATGACAATATTATCCCCATTCACAAAACAAAATTTTCATTGGGGCAATTCATTAAACAATTTGTATACAATTAATCATTAAACAATTTATGGCATTTCTTCAAAACAATTGCACGCAAACTAATATAACAACATCCTTATGGAATATATCAGAAATTATAGTGGTCTAAGTTTTAAAAACTAAACCATATGATTAGTGGGATTTCTCCTCACTATGGTCCAATTTTCAAACTATGGAACCTCCCAAATGAAATTTTATAGTAGAAATGCCAACATGACCTATTTGATGTGTGATTTTAGGAGTATCCAAGAAGCTCGACTTCCTTTGATCTTATATCCTAAAATATCATGACCTAAGATATGAAAGTTCGACTAAATGATCAATAATATTTCGCCTTGTTATAGTCCAAGTTTCATTTTCTGGAACCTCACAAAAGAAAAATTATAACATAAATTCCAACATGGCTTGTTTAAAGATGCATTTAGGAAACTTATCTTCCTCAACTAGTACTATTACAAAATTTAATACATATAAAAAGATATAGTCAAATAGTATAACAATTATAGCCATGATAAATATGTTGAGGGTAAATTCATGTACGTATTAATTTGCTGAAAAGAGAAATTAAATAATCACGCATGTCACTAAATTATCTATGATCGAAATATCATTAATACATAATTAAATATTTATATATTGTAGCCAAAAACACTATTAGAAATTGAAGTAGGGCGAGGCATGTTCCACCCTACCATAGGCTTAGCTATTCTACAATTTTTCTCACAGTTGACCACCCTTGTGCTAGATCTTGATTCCTTGAGGAGAACTTAATTCAGGGGTATTTAACACACTCAGATTTAGACTAGATTTTAACACCATAAGTGAAGGCCATTATCCTTTACACACACATAGGAAAACTCAGTGATCAACTTTTCCATATTTAATCAGGCTCACATTCACAAAATGACCATGTAGGTATGCACAACACAAGGGCGTTCTTCTCTAATCTTCACGTTTTCTTGACCCTCCCCTCTTCAATGCTCGACATGCCACATACAACTAGGACCATTCCCAATCCTCAGAGCCATCAAATCCAAAGAAAAATCACTGCATTACATTCATTTCTTGTCACACAATTTGTCACCAATTCTCATGGAAATTGAAATTTCTGAGTGAGAGAGGCAAAAAATGAGTATATGAGGCATCATAATCTATTGGTTGTCCCCTTTCTTGAACTCTATCATTTTTATTAATAAAAAAAACATTACATCATATAATAGAGTTTGACATCATATCATCAATGCTGGTACCCCAACATTATAAGTTCTTGATATATTACAAAATTTTTGGTAATGAAAGAGGTGTCACATTACCCCCTTAAAGGAACATTGTAAATGGTGTTCTCCTATCTATAGAATCATTTTATGCAGAAGAAGGGATATGCCACTTTCATATTGGTGACATTTTCCATGTCCTTAGTTGCCACTTCGAGAAATGTCATTATATTTTTACAGTCTAGTTACCTCATGACCTCCTAACATTCTAACACATTCTTACATGTTTTTCATTTCTTCAAAAGGCTTCCATAATGAATAATTTCAGCTCATTATTTTCTTAGACACACCCAATGCATTCATGATCCCAATGAGTATGTACATGAATATTTGAAAACCAATTCATTCAAGTATCCCCTTCCTTGTAGTCACACACCTTCCAAGTTTAGGAATCCCTTTCTTTGCCTCCTAATCCCTCGAGAAATCCATTCCTTAGGAAGGCTTTCTCACATAGGAAGAGTCTTGAGAATTATGGAGCCTTATAGCTAAGGAATTCCTCTTGCTTTCTCTAAATAACACAACACATTTTTCATAACATAACTCATGGTGATCAATGTATGTCATAGGGTTCCAATATCACCACAATGGCCTTGTCCCTAGGATTTTTAGCTTCACAACTAGCATCTATCCTTTATGGATAGATCATCATATCACATATATCACAAACATATAGTTTCCATGAGATTAATCATAATAATTTAAATAAAATGTTCTTCCCTTTTCTTTTCTTTTCCAAACTTGCTTCATATAGGAATCATATTCATAAATATGAGATTCTTCTCATGATGTTTGACTCTTGCATGTGCTAGCACTCAACCTTCATTATCATAATCAAGGCCATTTCAATTGCAATCCATACTTTCAATCAACCAAACAATGGTAAGTGTGCATAAATAAAATGTTATCATTACAAGATTTATAACATCCCCTAAAGTGATATGAGAATTATTATACATATAATAATTCATTATGATGGAAAATTTAATTGCTTAAATTGTTGTGCATTAAATTGTCGACCAAGCATTCATAAATTGATGAGGTGATGGAAAAATATATGTATAAATAGGATTTATTAGTTCTAAATCAAAAGAAACTACAACATTATTTTAGAAACATAATTTCACTGAACATGGATTCACCACTTGCATGTCACATAAATAGAAGGTTAAGTTTCAATTTTATAATATTATTCTATTTATCAATGTCACAGGAGTGTCTAATAGGTTCAAAAATTTTTGCAACTAAATAAATAAATGTGTAAAATCACACTATGCTGGAAAACAGTGAAATCAAACCAATGAAGAGCTACTAGTCTGAGTCATGGGGGTTTCTTCCAACTCCCAATGGATCCTTGGGTCATTAACTCTCCACACAAGACCCTGAAAACCACTCCACATAGACACACAAGAATATGGAAATTGTAGAAATCAGACTACTGGATTTGTGCATGGAATAAATAAAACATGAATATAAAAGTTATAAGAATAGAAAGTGAAAACACTTGAATATATTCCTACTATGCAGAAAATAAATTAAATAAAATCTACCAGAACTATCTACTTTGCAAGTGCATCCTAGGAAAGGGGGCCTTACTGGATGGGAGCATTGTAGGATAATAAATCTCAGAAACTAATCAACAATAGGATAATTTCATTAATCAACCAAAAGTTACAGAATATAGGTTTGGACGGTCATCCAAAATGTTGTTGGTATAATAAAATCAATATCATCCTCTTCTCCCTTCTAACCCATTGAATGTCACTTCCACTGGATTATATAACATTTCTCTTTGAACATAGCTAAGATCATTGACCCTAAAATCATGGATCTTCTAGCCAACTATTGCTACTAGAATAGATTGTAGCATTACAATAATATTATCTTAAGCAGAAATTGGAAGATTTAAATCCCTGTTTAGAATTCTACTGAAGCATCATAAAATCATGACTAACAATTTGGTTCCTTAAAAAGGAAAATTACATGTTTTTTTGGACCAAATAGTCACGTGGATAAGAAAGGATCCATATATAGTGAACACAGAAAACTTGTGTCTTGATTTGGTCTTACTTTGTGTAGAAATATCTCAACCAACAATCGCACTGTTGATGGTCACCTACATGCGAATAAATACCGAAATAGTGTCTACCAAAATAGTGTGTCCCAACTTTCTGTAACTCGGCTACTTCTGGTAGTTCAATTGGATTTAGCATAGCTTATGCACTTCCAGTAACTCATCTACTTGCAGTAGTTCAGCTAGATTAGCATAGCATATGAACTTCTGGTAACTCGACCATCCTACACTTTTAGTAATTGGATTATTTTGTGCTTTTGATAATTAGAGGGACACATGATAAGCCTAAAGGCTACATAGAAACAATAGGAACCAATCTAGAAAAACCATAACTAGTAATAAATCAAGCATTATCTTTTCTAATCTATTAGAAATAAAGGAAAATGAAAATAATTAATTTATTTAGCATTCTTGGGTTTATTAAGACAAATTTATGGAAAAATCAGGTGAGAAAGGAAATGGATGGGTAATATATGGTTAGAGAAGTATGAAAAAATGAATAAAAATGGGTGCCTCGTATGGTGAAAAAGCTGACAATTTGACGACTCATCATCGCCCCCATGTGTGAATTTTTACATGTCCTCATGCAAACAAGATAAAGTTGATAGTAGAGAGTTGCCTAATTTTTCAAATGCAATCAACCTACATGGTTGTACCAGACATCTTATTAACATTCATATTTTCTCCCTTCATTGTGGTGCATGCATTGGCACTTCTGTAGCCATTATTACTTGCACTTTATCTGATTTAGCATGAATTATTTGGATGATGTTCCTTTCCAAAATTTGCATATTGTTTCATGGACTCATCTTCCTTTACCCTCAAATCCTATTTATTGAGGCCTCCGAGCATCAGGTTGAATGAAACAATGGTCTTCTCTTTTCACAAAAGGAATTATTTTTTTCCAAACCAATCCCTATAATACTAGTGTAGCCCCCTTATTGTTATTGTTGTGCCCATGTAGCCCCCATATTGTTATTGTTGTGCCTCATAGAAGCTCACTAATGTTATTTTTATGTAGGATCTGATTATATTGTGACCCCTTAGACTCCTATATATATAAAGGAGGTCTTGTCATTTGTATCATCAAGAATTGTTCATTTATGTAATGTAAAGGAGGTTTCCCCCTCGAAGAGGATAATTTTTAAGTCATTGATCTATCTAATTGTGAGCTGGTTGCATAACATTTGGTAACAGTACTATGGTCCTTATAAGTGTTGCAAAATATTGGTACTATGGCATACAAATTGGAGCTTCCTGCATCTTCCTGAGTACACCCAGGTTTCCATGTTTCATGATTAAAGAAGGTTATCGGTGACAAGTTTCCAGTTTAAACAATGTTTCGAAAACTTGATGAAGAAGGAAAAATCATATTTGAGCCTAAAGAAGTCACAAAAAAAGAACCCGACAGCTACAAAATCAATCAATTTTAGAGTATCTCATTAAGTGTAAGAACTTACACGTTGAATATTCCACATGGGAGGATGATAATTTTATACAGAAACATCCATAACTACTCAAGCGTTGAGGACAACATTTTTTTGAAGGAGAGGTGCATGTTTGATCCCTATAATATTAGTGTAGCCCTCTTATTGTTATTGTCGTTCCCATGTAGCCCCCATATTGTTATTGTTGTGCCCCATAGAAGCCCACTATTTTTATTGTTATGTAGGCTCTGATTATATTGTGACCCCTTAGACTCCTATATATACAAAGGAAGTCTTGTCATTTGTATCGTCAATAATTGTTCATTTATGTAATGTAAAGGAGGTTTCCCCCTCGAAGAGGATAATTTTTAAGTCATTGATCTATCTATTTGTGAGTTGGTTACATAACATAGAAACAACATAATTTGAAATAATATTTTTCAAGAATCATTGTTTCTGAGGTAGGCATGATCATTGGCAAAATATTAACTTTAGCATCACTTTTTTCTTTGTTTTAGCTAATAATTCAGTTATAGGAGTAGTGGATTATGAACCATAAATGTCTTAGCTGACAATCACTAAAACAACTAAAGAAGTTTGATCCATAAAATTTCTGAGCGATAGACGGTATTGAACAAGAAGAATTCATTTATGGAACAATGAATAAGAGCTGGCCCCACATATGTAGTAAAACTAGTTTAGCCACATAGAAGTAAAAATGAAAAACAACTGAATGAAATCAACCACCAATGAGAATTTTGGAATTTTCCTGGAAAATTTTGTTTGTTTTCAATGTATCATTTAATTACAAGTTTTCTTGTAGCTACTAGTAAAGTCCAAGGATAAGGGAATTCTAAATCATAAAATACCATGGTACGTAGGTACAATACTAGATGATCTCTCACCCCAAGCCAATGTATTCAATGCAAGGAGAATGGATAAAACAATTCCCATTTTATTTAGAGTCCTTCAAAAATTTGTCTACAACTGTAGGATCTGGTATGGGTGTAGCAACAAACTTCATTAATCACTTTCTCACAAAATATAACATGTTTTAACTTGAAAATTTATGAGCATGTTTTTATTTTTTTAATACCTTCCCACACCAAATATCGGGGCCATTTGATGCACAGATCTTGAGTTATACGAAAGATAGTTGTCGATGATCATGTTAAATTTATCAAAGACTATAAATTGGGTTTTATTGAAATTTTGTGGGTTTTTGCATCATACCTTAATGTTTCTATCCTAAAACAATTGTGGCCATTTGACACATGGTTTGGAAGATATCCTTAAATCAATTTCTTCTTTTTTTCTATGCAGGAACAAAGATAGCAATTTTGATGCCAAAAAAAAAATACGATCTTTTGATATCCAACAGAGGTAAGTATTTTAGATACGAGAATATAGATATGTATTTATGATATTAGAACAGAGGTATGTATTTCAGATATGAGAATAGAGGTAGGAATTTATGATACGATATCATAGGTAGGAATTTCAGATGCCATAACAGAGATAGGCATTTCAGATACCAGAACAGAGATAACCATTGTTGATCTTGTCCTCCACCTCTTGCAAACCTTGTTATAGCTTCCCATGATTTACCCATCATCAATCCCTGTTCGCTCATATACAATTCCATTATCTTTTGAAGAAGAATATATTGTAAGGATAACCAAATAAAGAGGTGGGGGCAAAAAAAAAATAGACAGATTTCTTTAATAAAAAAACAAAAAGTGACTATTTAAGTAACTCAATGTTTCATGGCAGAATAAGATGTTTAATTGCAACAAGATGGATTGAGGGCATAGTTTATGATGGTATGGGAAAACAATGTCACAAGGTAAAGGTTGAAGTAGTAAGTTACGCCTTTAGTAGTTTATTATCATCATTTCCTAAATATTCAACAAATAAAAAAGCTTCATGCTGATTTTTACCTCAAGTTTTACCTAGGTTTTACTTGTATGTTGATGATAATGCTAAATCTGAATTTGAGAGTGATGTACCATGCAGTTGATCCAAAAAATATCATTAAAACTGATGATAATTGTTGAAGTGTGTGAGGTTGGTAATTGTTCATAGAAAAGGTGAGTCTGAAACTAATCCAAATTAGGATGATGTGGATGCATGATGGTTGTATAATGGTGTTTATTGATAAAGACTAACTATGCAAAGTTGAATGCTAAATTCTAAAGCTGATTGTGTGGTGTTGATCACTATTGAGGCACTGTAATGATGGATCTAGAGATTGCTAGTTGCTAGAAAAATCGATGAAAGATTATTGTTGAATTGCTATAAGATCTACTTTTATCATACCATGGTTTGTAATGGTACTTTCTGAAAATTTTCCTTGCCATCAAAGTTTCTACAAAACATCTCATGAGTAGCCTAAGTCATAAATTCATCACATTAATAACCTCATTAAAAAAAAAAATTACTTGAATACCATGGTATTAAATAGGCATGAAAAGAGGATATAAAATAGGTAAAAGGCATGACAAAAAGATACATACCTAGGATGAAACAATTATCTTTGTCGTTGTCTCCATTAGGTCCCAATAATACTAGTGTAGCCCTTTTATTGTTATTGTTAGTGTAGGCCTCTATTGTTATTGTTGTGCACATGTAGCCCCCATTATTTTATTGTTATGACCCATAGTAGCCCACTGTTGGGATAAGGTCCCCAGGGTCAGTTTTGGGGTTAGTTTAACCCAATTTTATAAAAAGTGTTGTAAAGAATGTAAAGTCTCCGCGAAATGTGGATGCAGAGTGCGCAACTAGACAGGAGCTAAAGGGGCTTTAGCCCCTTGTTTGGGTAAGTGATAGGTCGGTTTTTTTGACTCACCCATGGTCCGTGAACCATGGTATTGTGTTGAAAAAATCTATATATAGTTGAGTCATAGTGAGTCTAGGGGATAGTAGAGAGGAAATAAGTCAAGATAGAGATTGTTTGGGCAAGTGCTAAGGTAGGAAAGCTCCGTTTCCTGTACTTAGGCAAAAGGGGAAGGCTCATGTAGCTGAGTGCGCAGGAGGCCTTGGTAAGTCCACAACTGAGTGCGCAGACCACTGCATCTGAGTGCACAGGACAGAGAAGTCTGTAAATTGAACATTGGAACTTAATAAAGACTAATTTTGAAGAAATATCTTGCATTTGTGTATTATTGTTAATTTTGTTTATGTTATGTTTTGCCGCTCAATAATATGTTTTATCTGGAATAATGTATAAATGTTGCATGAATCTATAATATTTATGCATGACTAAAGTGATTATTTGTTTTCACAAAGATAAATGTTGAATCTGTTGTGATTTCTGATGAATTGGATAGATATGTGCAAAGGCAGATCTAGGGTTATCAATTAGTGCATGAAAGTAGAGAGATTGCCTCTTTAGGGTCTATAAATTCTGATCGCAGACCTTCGCGAAGGTCTAGAAGCCATTTCCTTAGAGTTGTAACAAAAAGCCATAGAAGGATACCAATTTGCGTGAAGGAAGATCTAAGAAGCAAAGGTTTAAGACCACTTATCACACTGTCTCTAGATGCAGAAACCTAGTTCTAGCATCCCCCAATACTGCTTCGGGTGAGACTGCAGCCTACACTATGCAGGTTGTTGCTGAAAGGGCCAGTAGTTAGGATTTTGTTGGTTGGTGTGAACAACTCTAAATGTAGGTCAGCCCCCCTTAAGCCAACACCCACTATTTTTATTGTTTTGTCCTTAATTACATTATTATTGTTATGTAGGCTCTAATTATATTGTGACCCCTTAGACTTTTATATATAGTAAGGAGGTCTAGCCATTTGGATGATTCAAGAATTGTTCATTTATGTGATGTACAGGAGGTTTCTCCCTTGAAGAGGCTAATTTTGAAGTCATTGATCTATAATTTTTGTGATCTGGTTACATAACATTTGGTATCAAAGCTTTGGATTCTAGGGTTTTGCTGCTTTGTAGAGGTCATCTTGGTATTTACGCTGTAACTTTTTTTCGATGAATCTTCAAAAGTGGAAATTTCAATCACATGGTGTTGAAATCTTGTGAAATTTTTTTAGTAATTTCAGATCTTGGTTCAATATATTTTCTGAGATATGGGCCAAAGAAGTTAGGGTTTCTGCATGCTCCACAATTATGTCTTAAGCAAGTGACGTAGGGAAAATCATCCTAACTTTCTCTTCAAGAATTGGATTTGAATTTAGAAAAAAAGGTCATAGAAAATTCACAGACTCTAGTTTCTTTTTTATCAATTTCGAGGTTGAAAGTGGAAACAATGACACGTGGAATTCCAAAAAAGTTTGCTCTACTAAACTAGTCCATAATCAGGTCATCGTGGGAGATTTGGCATAACTTTATATTGAAGAATCTAATTATGGTTCTAATTGTGCCATTGGAAAGAAGACTCAAAGGGATACCACAAGACAAAATTTTAGATCTTGAAGAGATAAAAGTATAAAGATATAATGGTTGCAATATTAAGCTCATAAAAAGCAAAAAAAAAACTGTGTATTTTTTTAATATTTTGCGTAACTTTTGTTTGAAATATTAGTTGGAAGTGATTGAAAGGGAATAATGAAGGATAGATGTCGTTGTTTTATTCCAAAATGCCTCAAAGCAAAAAAATGGAGACACCTAGTAAGAAACTAGAAATCTCTACTTTGACACATGAAGAAGAGGAAGAAATGCAACACGATATATCAAAATTAAAAGACCAAATGAAGCAAGTTTTGCTCTCACAAAGAGTAACAAAAAATGAAATGGAAGCTAAGATGGATGGCTTGAATAATAGTTTAAAATAAAACATGAAATATTTGAAGGCTGGCATAAATGTTAAGATGGAAAGTTTGAAGGATGGTTTAAAAACAGAAATGAAAAGAGACCTGGAAGACTTGAAGGAAGGTTTGACAAAGTTGCTACAAGAAATGCTTCCTAGTGGTGAAAAGGTACTCCATTAAATCATGATGAGGATAAAAGGAATACGAATTTTGATTTTAGAAACTCCAAGAGTGGGTTGAAGACTAGCCACATTCCAAAGATTGATATGTGTAAGTTTGATGACAATGATCCAGTAACATGGATACTACAGATGGAGCAATTCTTTGATATACATAATGTGTCGAACACATAAAAGGTATGTATTGCATCTTTATATTTAGAACAAAATGGTATCGATGGCTTTTTTCTCATAAATCAATTGTCACTTGGACTTTTTTTGTGGAAGAATTGGTAGCACATTATGAGGATAAAAAAAGAAATACCTTCTTTAGCCAATTAATAAATTTCAAAACAAAAGGGTTCAATGGTGGAGCACATTGAGGACTTCCAAAGATTGAATATAAAGGTAAATGATATTCTAGAGGAGCATAGGATTGATGTCTTCATAGGAACTTTAAAGGATAACATCCAACATGAGGTTTGCCTTTGGGAACCTGATTAATTGGAGAAGGAATTTAAGGTGTCAAGAAAAGTTGAAAGCAAAATTATGGCAACAAGGAAGTCTACCACTCACAATTATAAAGAGGGAAGTGTTGTTGCTTCTAGCCTTCCACAACCTACAAGGTTGGCACCAAAAAAATTGGAGGAAAAAATAGCAAAAGGGATTTGTTATAGCTGTGATAGAAAATACACTAAAGGTCATAAGTGCACCGAGAATAAATTATTTTACACATATTGTGAAGAGGAGGAAGAAAAGGAACAATAAACATTAAAGGAAGGGGATATACACCAGGAACCAACCTGAGAGAAAGAAGAAATGAATCCATCCATATATTGTAATGCATTGATAGGAATTACCACTCCTCAAACTCTCAAGATAGACAGATATATCAAGAAGAAAAATGTAATAATATTGATTGATTCAGGTAGTACCCATAATTTTATTCATTGTAAGATAGCTAGGGAACTAAATTGCTTTCTACATACAACACCAGAGTGTCAAGTGATGGTTGCAAATGGAGGAACTATAAATTGCTCTGGAAAGTGCCATAATATCAAGTTAACCATGGGGGAATATGTATTGAATAGTTCAATGCTTTCCATTCCAATGGGTGTGCTGATGTTGTACTAAGAGTTCAATGGTTATAATCTTTGTGGATGATAGCTTTTAATTTTCAAGAACTTTTCATGAATTTTTTTGGTAAGGAAAGGAAATTGAATTAATGGTAGGGAAACCAGGGAAGATAATTAGCTCTAATGGCATGACATATCTTTTTTAAAAAGAGAAACGAGGCATAATTGCACAATTATTCTCACTGGAGGTTCAAACATCGAAATCATTTATTTCTCTGATCTCCAAAAAGTCTTGGACAATCATTCCAAGGTGTTTGAGACTCCCAAAGGACTCCCACCTATTCGCGATTATGATCATGCTATTCACTTGATTATAGGAAGTGTTCCTCCAAACATCAGGCCTTACAAATATCCCTATGCCTAGAAGAGTGAAACTAAACTTATGGTTGTAGAAATGTTAGAGGTCGGTATAATTCAACCTAGTCAAAGTTCATTCTCTTCTCCAGTAGTATTAGTACATAAGAAGGATGGATCATGGCATATGTGTCTGGATTATAGGGAGTTCAACACTCTCACTATTAAAGACACATTTTCCATTCCTTTCATTGATGAATTGTTGGGTGAATTACATGGAGAAATTTACTTCACCAAGTTGTATCTTCATTCAAGATATCATCAAATTAGAATGAAGACTGAAGACATTCTGAAAATGACATTCAAAACTCATGATGGTCATTATGAATTTTTTGTCATGCTTTTTGGCCTTACTAATGCACCTTCCACATTTCTAGGTTTGATGAATTCCATTTTCAAATCCTTCCTTAGAAAATTTGTGTTATTATTTTTTGATGATATACTAATCTACAACAAGACTTGGAAGGATCATGTTTAACATGTTTATAGGGTGCTCAAATTATTGGAGGAAAATCAATTATATGCAAAAACCTCCAAATGCTTCTTTGGAGTATGGGAGGTGGAATATTTGGGCCATATTGTATCTCATGAGGTTGTTAAGGTAGACCCTAAAAAAATTAAATCCATTAAGGAATGGAAAATCCCCACAACCCTAAAGCATCTTTGAGGATTTCTCGAGTTGACAGGGTATTATTGCAAGTTTGTTAAGAGTTATGGGAGAATAGAAATGCCTCTAACAACATTATTCAATAAATATGCATTTTCTTGGACTCCAGAAGAAACTAAGGCCTTTGAATAGCTTAAAGAGGCAATGTTCCAAGCATTGGTCTTAGCTACACCAGATTTCACAAAAACTTTGTTGTGGAATGTGATGTCTCAAGAAATGGAATTGGTGTTGTTTTAATCCAAGTAAGACCCATTACTTTCGAAAGTCATCTAATCAAGGGAAAGTATTTCCACAAGCCTATTTATGAGAAGGAAATTTTGGAAACACTACATGAGTTAAAGAAATGACGACCTTACCTAATGGGAAGACACTTCAAGGTAAAAACAGATCACGATAGTATTAAATACTTTTTGGAACAAATATTATCTTCAAAAGAGTAGAAAAAATTGGTTGCCAAGATGTTGGGTTATGAATTTGAAATCATCTACAAAAAAGGGAAGAAAAATGTTGTTGTATATGCACTCTCAAGAAAGGATAAGGATGTGGAAGCATTTCTCCATGCCATTTATATTATCCAACCTGATTGTATAACTAAAGCAAGGGATGAATGGAAGAATGACAAAAAGGTGTGGACACCCATTCAAAATTTGCAGCGAGATCGCAATACATTTGATACATTTATGTAGAAAAATAATTCATTATGGTACAAAGATCGCTTATATCTTTGTAAAAATTCCCAACTCAAACAAAAGATTATTTTGGAATTGCACAACTCCCCCTTAGGAGGGCACTCAATATTTTTAAAAACTTACCGCAAGGTCCAGAAGGATTTTTTTTGGGATGGCCCTAAATATTATATTTAGAAGTTTGTGGGAGAATATTTGGTTTGCTAGGAAAATAAGGTTGAGACAATTAAGACCCTGGGTTTGTTACAACCTTTATCCATCCAAGTTAGAATTGAGAGGGGGTATCAATGGATTTTATCACAGTTTTACCCAATTCTGAAGGAAAGATTGTCATCATGCTGGTAATTGATAGACTTACCAAGTATGCACACTTTTATGCATTATCTCATCCATTTAATCCTAGTGTAGTTTCTATTGCAATTTATGGAAACAATTCAAAAGCTACATCGAAACCCAAAGATTATTGTAAGTGAAAAAGATCCCATTTTCACTAGAAATTTTTGGATGTAATTATTTTCTTGTTTGGGTACTCAATTAGTTCATAGCTCATCTTATCATTGCGTACACCATGAGGAATTTTCCTATCTCCTAGTCTCTCAGGCTTTACCACAATCCACACTGAATTACTATCCCCTAACTGAGACTCCACTCTCTAGGATTTACCATATATCCCATCCCAAGATTACTAGGCCTAATGGAGAGCACCCACCTCTAGGCTTTACTGTATATCCCTCCAATCATTGGTCAAGGATTCCTAGTCCCACTGAGGCAACAAAAAATCCAGCTTTACTAAAACCCACAGTCTGGTTCAGGGATCACTAGGCCATGTATTCTTTCTTTCAGAGATCCACCTCACTCAACTTCAAATCCATCTAGCAATCTAGCTCAACCAAAACATGAGAACCCCATCATATCATGGCTATCTAGAAATGGAAAGGTTGGGCTGGAAACATTGTCACACCTGGAAAAAAACCCATGCCATGATAGCAAAGAAACACATTGCAATACCATGCATGTCAAATCTAGCAAGGAAATCACACATGTAAATCGATACTTGCAAAGAATCTTGTTGTAGCTACTTGATCCTGCTCTTCTTTGCTTACTCCTTCCTTCTTCTTGCCTTCTTTTCCTTTCTTGATTCAATGCCAAAGTGCTCCAAGAAACTTTAAGTTTCCAAGAATGAGAGAGAGAGAGAGAGAATAATGAGAGAGATCCAAAATTGAACTAACAAAAGGTTACATTGACCAAGCTTGAGAAAAAGCTTTCCAACTGATCCTTAGAAGCCTTTTTATCAATGAGGCCTCTATTTTCTTCAATTTCCATTATTTTCCTTCATTTTCCTTCTCACATGTAACATATGACCTTTCACCTTCCCTTTCACCTAATTTCCATTATTTTTATAAATAAATGTGCCAAAATACCTTTTTTCCTTTTTAATGCCTTTGCCAATTTCCCTTAGCCATAACCACAACCAATGATTCCCACTAGGATAATTTTTTCGAACATTCAGCTTGGAATACGTGTCCCATGACCATGACCTTATATATTTTTCCTTTTTAAATTTTACATGGAATTTTGACCAGGGCTATAACAGAACCCCCCCCCCCCCTGGGGGAACACTATCCTCAATGTTCAATAACACCTATAACTAGCAAGACTGTTGCAACCAAATATACTGCCCGTGGAGATTTATAACTTAGCTCAATGCAATATTTACAATGACCACCACTGAAACATGACAAACATACCATTTACTAGAGATTTATAACATAGCTCATTACAGTATTTACAATAACCACATATACACATATGTACATTTGCTAAAAAATAAATAAAAAGATACGATTCCTGCATCAACAACAGGGGAATATAGAGGCTCACACACCCACCCTCAAAGTAATACCAGGATTCACCTCCTTTCCAGGAATTCTAGAACCCACTGTAAGGTCAAATCTGCATCCAATTTCCAATGGTACAATCCTGTGCCACTTGTCCTCTTAGCAAACAACCACCGGCTCATTGTTCTAGGGCACACTCTTAATGTGCATCTGATTGCATCTAGAAATTCTAATGACCAAAACAAATCCATCCCCGACCTTCCATTCTATACTACATAGTCCCTTAGGAAATTTGGTCACCCCTTTTGTGTAGTCACTCACCTTCCGAGTTCCCCGACATCCCTTATCCCGAGCGATCCATCCCTTGGAAACACTTCCTTGCATCAGAAGGTCAAACAACCAAGGCATATACCTGCCTCAAAACCATCATACTGACCATAACATGCTCATGGAAATCAATAGACACTATTGGGTACTAGTGTCTCACAATGGCCTTGCTCCTGAAGTGCTTTACCAACATACTGTTACCTGTTCCAATATCTTTCACTACTGTTTCTAGTTCTTACAGTCGGTTTCAACCACCCAATCTGGGCATTTCATGATTTCCTATACTAGGCACATAAATTCCATTAGATTCAAAATAAATTGAATAACCTCAAATCATACCTCATTGGTCGCCCGTCAATAAGGTACACTTGTAGTTTTGTGTGCTTCCTGTCACAACAAGTCAAACTATCATCTTTGACCAAATCATCATGTATAAACATATCACATAAGGTTAGCTCAAAACACAACCATTATAGATCAAAATCATAAATCACATGTAAAAATCATAAACCAGAATCATAGATCACATGTAATCATGATAGACCATAATCGTAAATCACATGCATAATAAAAATAAAATAAAATATTGATACTTATCTTTTAATCAATCCTTAGCTTCTACCTTTGTCCTTATTCTATACACACTTCGGATTAGTTACCACACCTGAAAAACACCCAGTGCCTTCTCCTCAACCATGTGCACATACAAATAGTGTGCATCACACACATACAACCACACTAGGCATACTACACCATGCAATGCATGCATCTACACCTGACATACAATAGCTACACCTACACCTAAAATACAACACATATACCTACACCCAGTGTATGACACAATACATTTACGTACACATAGTACAACACAATGAATACACATGTCATGATACCACAACTACACAATGCCCATACATAGTACTGCATGCCCGCAACACAACATGTACGACATGCACACAATACCACATGTACATCAGTATCATATGTACAACATGTACATAGTACCACTTGTACACAACACCACTTGCACAAAGTGTTCACATCATCACATGTACATGGAGCCACTTGCACAACGTGTACACAATGCCACATGTTCACCACACCACCTATACAACATGTACACAATATCATATGTACTCAAAACCACATGAACGACATGTACATGACACCACATGTACACAATGCCACATGCACGACATGTACCCAACACCACCTGAACACATCACCACGTGTGCAATGTGTACACAACACCTCATGCACACATCACCACATGTATAATCATGCGCACAACACCATATGAACATAGCACCACATGCACAACATGCACACAACACCATATGTACACAACACTGCATATAAAACATGTACATAGCATGATATGTACAGAACACCACATTTCCAACATGAGTACAACACCATATGCACACAACACTACATATCCATCATGTGCACAATTCAATATGTACACAACACCGCATATCCAATATGTACATAGCACCATCAATACACATCCCTGCATATGCAATATTCACACAACACTATTTGTACCACCTTGTACATAACATTGCATAAACAACATGTACACACACTATATATACACAACACTACATGTGCACAACATCAAAGATGCAACATGTACAATATATACAACATAAGAATAACAGTAGTACCACACATCCAAAACCACACTGTCTCTACCAAGAAACCTTGCTTCCAGTTTCTTATCCATGCTTCTCTAAGCATGTTGCAAACCACACTACTTTCATTTTGCTAATGTATCCATCGGTATAGATTATCCATAACATAGGCATAATATAATTACATAATATCAATTCATAGCCACATGATACTGACCTCATATATTTGTCATGTCTACTCTTCCCACTTTATTCCTCATAAACCAGGATCATCTTCATGTCATTCACTTGTGTAATAAATCATTCCTCCACAAGAATGATTCCTAACGACTTTATCAGACAAAAACATACATACATACATATATATAAATATAAATATTAGTATTAAAGAATCATGATCCTATCAGACAATGACATGCATACATACATATATACATATAAACATTAGCATAAAAACAATCATGATCCATGATGACCTTGTCAGACATGACATACATACATACATACATGTATATATATATACATCAACATAATCATGATCACAACATAATTACCAGATATCATAAGGTCAAGGTTAAGAGAACTCCCTTTATCTATTCACAACATGCATAATATTGAGAACAATGATTCCAAACATAGCCAAGGAATCTGATGCCTCAAATCTATTTACTTTACCTTTCCTGATTATTTCTCCCATGATTGTCCTTCCATTGTTTGTTTAACCCAATGAACCCAACCAACTCAATCATCTGCCACATTCTCGCCTTCAACTTCCCTTATACATGCATTAGCTTCATTCAGGCCTTACATCACATACTAGGTTTCATTCAACTCTCCCTGAGCTCCATTAACTTCTTGTTTTCCCAACCAATTTCCAAGAATCTCAAAACATAAAAGGAAAGACCAAGAAGCAAACGAGAAGAAAACCATGGAAAACCAACAACAATACCACACCACAAACAAAGTGGAAATCAAGCGTAAAAAATCACAAAATACCAAAAGCACAATACTAAAAACAAACACCATGACTCACTCCCCATGGTTCCCAGTGCTTCAAAGGGAAATCTCAACCTGAGCCTTCTTCGAGATTTCATTACAACCTCTTTTCCATGCAATCCCTTGCATCATACTTCCATAAATACATAACCTTCAGTGCATAAATAAACATAACAATACACAGGCTACCTTACCTTGTTGCGCCAAGCATGTTTCCTTGCAACTGCTCACAAATGTCAAACACATGTTCCAAGGATCAAGACAACATATCTACTAATTTGAAATCAACGTTTAACCAAGACTAACAATCATGTCATAATCCATAGTCAACTCATAGTCATTCGACATAATGCTACAACTATCACCTACCTACACTCAAGTACATATCAACTGTCTCAACACATATGTGTTAGTACAATCATCTTAAAACAAGATCATTTGAACACATACTCATATCATGCAATTAATCAAACATTCAAACAAAATATAAGTGTACCATGTTAGATAAATCAACTAGACAACATGATAGACACCAAACATTCAAACACCAAATAGACGACATAATCAAGCATTCAAGCACAAAGAAGATGACATAAGAAAGCTCATACCTTAATGTATCTCAGAGGAGGTGTTGGATAATTTAATTGACTGTTAAATTACTTGCATTTATATGTCAATCCGGGTATGTGAGCTTGTGAGGTACACTACACCGTATGTGCTAGGAACTTAGCTTTCAATATTTATGCATAACTGAAATGAATTGGGAAATGCAAAGGGAAAATAGATTCTTTAATATAATCTATGAAAGTACTAAGTTATTTGAAAGGAAATTAATGTTAAACTTAGAAAAAAAAACATAAAGATTATTGATCTAGGAAAACATGAGATTTTACCCTATGAAACCATGGATATTTTGTTCTAAAACTTACAAAATTTAATCTATGGAATCATGAACATTTTAATCTTAGAAAGAATAAGCATTTAATATATGGAAAGCATGAGTTTTTAATATATGAGAAGCATAAACAATTAATCTATGTAAAACAAACTGTCACACAGAATGAGTCGATCTTGCGGACAAGATAGACCTTCCTAGAATCTAAAGAAGACCTAGTGACAAGTAAGCCAATCACAAACTATCTTTCTCTAAATATGCATTTATAAACAAAGGCAAACAAGTGTTTTAGGCCTACCTCGGGTCCAATGCAAGTTTGTGGAAGCCTCGCTCCTTTGATCCAAGTGAGCTCCCTTGTCGCGAATCTGCAAACACAAACAAGCAAACAAATTAAATAGCACCTGAAAAGCCAATATCATAAAACATATTTAACATGAAAGTCAAGGAATTCATGAAACAAATGACATAAGACAATTTGTTGAGAAAAATGAATCTGATTGTATTAATTCAAATCAAAGAAGAACTTTACAACATGTGCCTTGATGCTGTACAAGCTCCTCCCAGGGTCCAGCAAGAAGTCTCCTCTACTTTGACAAGTTTCACTCTCTTCCCAGTGAAGCCAAAAAGGTATGTGATCTCTCCTCTCAAGCTTAACTAGGAAGTCTTAATTCCACCAGCATTTACCCTAAAAAATGTTCAGCTTCTAACCTCCCTAGCAACCAGCCCAATGCCTTAATTTATAGTGCAATGGAGGGAAGTTACTAGGTCCTCCTTCAAAGGGATAAAGCCCTCCTTCAAAGGGATATCTCCTCTCATCAAGGGATAAGCTCCTTCTCTTTTGGGATGCATGAATCACCTAAGAGCGGCCAATCCACATCAAAATTCCTTCTAGAATCATCTAGAATTAACCCAAAGTGAGTTTTTTAGAATAAACTTGCGCCTTTTTGACTTTCACAGGGGTCCGCACCCACACCTTTAGGGACAGAGCGGGTAGGTCCGCAGTTTTTGTAAACAGGGGGTGCGGGACCACAGGCAACAGTGAGAGAAAGTGAGGAACCCGAGGTTTGTTGATTTTCAATGTCTTTCTCTCATTTTCAAAGCTTGACTTGAAGAGTTGAGGTCTGCGACTTGCTTAGGAGGACAATACAAGTGATGATAGACCCATACTGACTGCAAATAATCATGGTGACGATATTTTTGTGTAACAGATTTCCCCCTAAAGTGCGAAGTCTGTAGTAGATGAGGATTTCATTTATCATTTAGGAAGAGTGAAGTACTTCATCATTTCGAGGATCATCTTGTGGAGAGCCCAGTTGGAACCTGTAAAAAACATTCAATGCAAGATAGATATATGAGATCATATCATCGCTGAGGTAGGCATTCCCATACTCAGATCAAAACTGACTTAGAAAACTAACTACTGCTTTGATACAGGAATGATCTTGTAAGACATCACAAGTATAGACTCATGTGGACATAGTATGGACGCAGCCATCTGTTTATGAATAGTCCATCATATAATGAATACAAAATTCCTCGCAGCCTGGATTGTGGAAACTAGATCCAGGGTCTTCATTTCTTCTTCCCGAAACAATACGATTCTATCCATGCGAATGAATGTGTTGAAGTCGAACATGGTAGAAACCACTTGATTACCAGTCAATGATGTAAACTGTTAACAAGTGCGAGAGAAACCACCAGTGGTGTCAATGGCCCTCAAAGTACCCAGTACAATCCATGAGATGTGAATAAATGTGTTGATGTTGAACATGTCATGGAATCCTTTGATCGAAGGTCAATGATGCAACCTGTCATCAAAGGCGAGAAACCTGCCATTGAGGCATGCAGATCCCAAGGTACTGACGATTTCTAGATCATCTTTCTAGATAATGAGCTGAAGTCGATAGAAAGCGATCTGTCGCAGGCAAGCCCACAACACGAAATCATAGATCAAGTTGAAGAAATTTAGTTGCAAGGACTGACTCAGGGATGGTCAAGATGGATGACAGATATTTTGCAGATGAATGGCTTATTGGCAGTGACCTCTTGAACACATAACGACACAACAGATGACTTGGTGACAATTGACCCAAAGTTAATACCCAGAAACCGGCTGAAGACTTTCAATGTGGTTTGATCAACTATTAGGCAAAATATTTCCCAACTCAGGTGAATAAAAGTGTCGTGTTCAAGAGTGGTTACAAAGTATGACAAACAGGCTCATTTTTCTCTCTTTTCCCCCACCATTTCTGGCAAGTACCTCTTTATTTTTGACAAGCTTGAGGAGGATAACATTTGCTTGATTATAAGCTCATCCTTCGGATGAGTCCAACTTAGTTTAAATTCGAACCCTAAGAAGGAGTAGTTCGTTCCTGTTTGTAATTGAACAGGTCCTTTACTGTGAAATTTTAACGAGTCCAGTATAGGAGAAACTCGGCGTTTTTCAATTTTAGAGAGTCTGAAAAAACTTAAGAAGACTCCAGGGTTGACCTTTTTCGTAAATTTGTGTCTCCCAAGCCTGAAAAAGTATAAAATAATACTTGAGAGAACCACTTGATCTTTATGACCAAGGAGTAATTTTCGTAATTAGTGCCCCTGATCCGAAAAAGTAAAAAAGCGATCAACGACACGTCGTTTTATAACCAATATCGAATTTGAAACGACAAAAATCCGGCAATCTTTTCATGTTTTTACGGTCAGAAAAGAGTTGAAAGTGGACCGTCTTTTTAGTTCCGTTTTAACGAGTTTAAAAAGAAAAACTCGGCGACCTTTTCATGTTTTAGGAGTCAGAAAAGAGCTTAAAGGTGACTCTAAATGTTTTTCGTCGAAAATGATAGATTTTGCCTGAATAATCCGTTATCCTGAACAAAAACACAAACATTACTCATACCTGTTTGAAATGGATAAAAATGCCGCAAAAATTACCTTTCCAAAGTGAAGCATAAACAAATTTGCAATTTATTTACTCAAAAAACTTATAAAAAGGGCTTTCGTCAATTCATTTTTACCGTTTGAGATTTGGGTGAGAAAATAGTGCTTTTGTTCAGAAAACTTCCCATGAAGATTGTGGAAAATCCAATCGTCGGAATTGAACGCCGTCTTCTCCAGGTAATCCACATCATCCTACTCTTCATTTTTAACCGTTTCATTTTTTGTTTTAGGCTTTTGTTTCATTTTTTGGGAGGGTTTTTAGGTTAAAAACCCGCGCGCGGGGGCCCGTAGGCGTAACACTGGCAGCCCGCGGACTCCGACTTTTTCTCAATGGGGAAAAAGTCAGGGGTCCGCACCTTCCATGTAGGCAAGGTGCGGACCCACGCACTGTCTCTAACCCAGAGGGTGTGGTCCCCGCAGCAAGGGTTTTTAACCCAAAAATTCTCAAATTTGACCCAAACAAATTAATTTCTAGCATTCTAATTTGTCTTTTTATTGGATGCAGAGAGTACATCATGCTAGATTTGCGTGAACGAGAGCATGAGGATGTGGATCTTGCCGCGTTGAATCACCAACCTTCGATCGATGCATTGAAGGCATGCGGCTTGTACAAATTATGGGCCATACCTGGCATGAGGGCCCAGGTGGATTTCTTACAGTGGCTGGTTGACAGATGGAGCATATAGGACCAGTGCTTCTTCATTGGTGGCCACCAGCTCGAAATCGAGCCGACAGACATATATTTCTTGATCGGTTTACCTAAGAGAGGCGAAGACTTGACTCTATTCGGGACTAGGCCAGGTGGCCAGTCTGTCGATAGCCTCCGGCTAGAGTTCTGCAACAGCCAGGCTAGAGACAAAGGGATAGACATTAAAACCATATCCCTTCCTGAACTCATGGTGATCGCGTTTACTGTCACCAGACTTTGCGGGAGTTCCGCATTACATATTGCCACCGAATCCCAGATGCAGATGGCAGTTGACTGCTTTTGAGGCACCATCTTCAACTGGTGCGATGCTATGTTGGCCAATGTAAAAGGCCAACTGACCAGAGCCAAAAACAGACAAATGAAGACCTTTGGTTATGGGGCTTTGGTTGTGAGTTTTGGTTTGGAGAGGGTTCCGATGTTGATCCCGCAGCACCTTACTGTTGGAGCTGGGCTTCCTCGAGAGCCCAAACTGATGCGATGGGTTGCAGTTATGGCCCGTCATCCGGACGAGGGGACAAAGGTTGTTCGATTCAAACCTGAGTATTTCCAATGGTTGGAAAACCAAGTTTTTTCTATTCAGGACTTCCCTTACGCTGGGGTAGATTTTCGTGGTGACCCAGACATGGCTCTTCCACCAGGAGAGCAATGGGATGACTCAGGTAAACATCAATTTCAACATTTTCCTATTTTAATTTTTTTTTTCTATTGTCCCAAAACTGATAGTTAAAGTTTCAAATGCAGATGTGGGTCCACAGCGACCAGCCGCTCTCAGGCCTTACAAGAGGAAACAACCAGTTGCAGCCGCGCCAGCCCCACATGACGAATCAGCAGAGGTTTTGGCCGAGTTGGAGAGTCATCTAGAGCGCTTGACAGGAAATATTCCGGAGACCAGCATAGATGACATTCCTCGTCGACTTCAGCGCTATGTGATTGGGGTCCCAGGACCTTTTAGGAGGTTTCTTTGCAAGGTGGCCCGTGCAGTGGTTTCTTATCGAGATCATCACCAGTGATAGGATGATCGCCTATTGTGGGCACATATGAAATTTTTACTTTTTGTACTTATCATTTTTGTCGATCATAAGGTGTTTTTCAACCTATGATCAAGGACGATGTATTTTTTGACACACTCCTATATATATATATCACTATTACCGGCTTATCTTGTAAATCATGTTATGGAATGGTTTTAAATTTACATGTATGATTATTGCAAATGTCTACTTAACATTCGAGAAGCAATTGCATCTGCTAATGTATTTAAAGATCTTGGAATATGCTGATATTCAATATAATCAAATTCACGTTCCAAGAGACGCACTCTCAAAAATAATCTCAATAACACTGGATTTCTAATGGCATACACTTTATTAAGTTGTAATACAACGAGTTCAGAATCTAACCTCACTATCAAACTCCGAATCCCAAATGAAATAGATTCAGATAATAACTCAATCACTGCACTATACTTGGAAATGTTGTTCGTTGTTTGACCGAGGCTTACCCCATGCATAGATACCAACTTGTCAGAGGGCGAATAGATAACCCAAGCTGCGGAAGAAATGTTCCGTGTATTACGACAAGCACCATCAGCGAAACCAATGTATGTTTGGAGAGGCATCGACATCTGCAATACCAAGAGTAAAACCAAGATAAGCGAATGATGACAAAAAACACTCTCTAAGCTAAGCACACTTTTTAAACTAAAACACACCAGCTAGAAAGAAAAACTATCCTAACTAAAAATCTCCATACCCATTCTTTAAGCATAATACCTCTTCAGGTAAAGACCATTTCTGGGTTTACCCAAAGAGTCCCCGTCAAAGTATACCAATTCATAGGCCCCTTTTGCTAGCTTTCGCTTGACAACATAGGGACTATGCCAAATAGGAACAAATTTTCCAGCACCTAATTTATCATTAGCTTGATCGTAAACTAAGACTAGATCTCCTTCCAAAAAATTTCGAGGGGTCACATTTTGATCATACTGAGCTTTCATACGTTTTGCGTGAGTCTCGATCGCCAATGCAGCATCACGTCGATTCTCATCTAATTGAGCCAAGTATAACAAACATTTTTCCTCTTCAGAATTGGCTGGAAGTAACTCGATGGCCATTTGCAATGACCGGATTTTGCATTCAATGGGTAACACAGCTTCCAGACCATAAACTAGTTGGAAAGGAGTGAACCCTGTTAATGTTTTTACTGAGGTACGATACGCCCAAAGCACTGAAAATAGCATGTTATGCCAATTCGACCGATGAATCCAAATGATTCGTCGGATCATGATGACTAAAACTTTGTTGATGGATTCAACCAGACCATCAGCTTGTGGATAATAAGGAGTTGAACTATCGTGATGCAAACCAAGCTGGCCTGTAAGTTCGGTCATCATAACGTTTCGAAAATGACGCCCATGATCAGTGATAATCGCTTGTGGGACACCGAACCTGGCAATTATATGATTGAACACGAAAATTGCAGCTGTCTTGCCGTCTGCCTCAAATGTAGGCATCGCCTCGGCCCACTTGGTAAAATAATCTACCGCAAGGATGATATACGCATGCCCCCCGACCGAGTGAGGGTTACATGTAATAAAATCGATACCCCATTTGGCAAAAGGACCAACGACAATTATAGGGTGGAGAGGAGCAGGTGGAGCGCGCATCTTTCGATCAAAAACTTGGCAGTTGTGGCATTTTCGGACCGCGTTAATACAATCTTTAAACAAAGACGACTAGAAGTAACCAGCGCGCAATATCTTTTGGGCTGTGGCATACCCAGACATATAACCACCACACGCTCCAAAGTGACAGTCATTTAGAACCCTTTCAGCTTCCTCGTGAGTTAAACAACGTCGAAAAATAGAGTCCGCCCCACGGTGATAAAGAGTATCTCCAATAATCCTGAATCGTTGGTACTGGAATTGTTCTGACCTTGAAATTTCTGGCTGAAAGGATTGGGTCTGGAGATAAATGATGATATCCCCATACCATGGATCTAAAGTGCTGATTAGAAACAAGGATTCGTCCGCAATGGGCTCTTCCGCCACAGTTTCCGTGTCAGCACGCGGGAAGTCACACATTAACTCCGCAAAAACTAAAGATTTCTTAGACTTAGATTTTTCAAATTCCAAGTCGAACTCCTGCAGGATAACAATCCATTTAGAGTACTTGCCCCCTAGCAATTGCTTGGTCAAAATGTAGATCATAGGGTTGCAATCAGAAATTACTGTAATTTTACGTAGTAAAATGTAGTGACGAAAATGTTGGACAGCTTGAACAGCTTCCAATGCCAATTTCTCCACATGTGAGTATTTTAGCTCAGTTGGATTTAAAGTTCGACTGAGGTAATATATCACATGTTCAGTATCGAATTCATCTTCCTGAACTAAGACCATTCCAATGGTGGAATGAGAAGCGGCGAGATACAAGAAGTAGTCTTGGTTGTAGTTGGGAGGATGCAATAACGGTGCATGGGTCAACGCGTGTTTTAGTGCATCAAAATATTTCTGAGTTATCTCATCCCAATAGAATGGAGTATTCTATTTCAACAACCGGGTAAAACCCTTTGTAACCTCGACGTAGTTAGGAATGAATCGTCGTAAAAAGTTTTCTTTCCCTTGCAAACTTTGGAGTTTGCGAAGACTCGAAGGAGGAGGCAATTTGACAATAGCTTCGACCTTCGAGGGATCGACGCGAATGTCGGCTTTCGAAACAACAAACCCCAACAATCGACCCGTTTCTATACAGAAAACAAATTTGTGTGGATTCAACCGAATCCGATAATGCCTACACCTCATAAAGATTGCTCGTAAATGGATGAGGTGATCAGCTCGATGTAATGAATGAGCAGGCAAATCATCGAGATAGGGTTGCACAATGTGCTTGATGTCATGAAATGCATAAGACATGGCCCTTTGAAAAATTGTGCTGGCATTCTTGAGCCCAAAAGGTAATTTGCAATAAGCAAATGTCCCCCATGGACAAATGAAAGCCGTTTTTGGTTGATCGGCAGGTAGAATATTGATTTGATTGTATTTGGAAAAACCATCCATGAAGGAGAATATTTCGCTGCCAGCACAATCATTAATGATTTGATCGATATAGGGAGTTGGGTAATTGTCCTTTGGACAGGCTCGATTAATGTCCCTATAATCGATACATATTCTTATTGTCCCTTGCTTTTTGTTAACCGGAACAATATTCGATACCCAATCCGTTAACGGGATCGGATAAATGAAACCTGCTTTGAGTAATTTTTCAACTTCTACTTTAATAGCAGCAGCTTTTCTTGGGTGAATCTGACGCAAACGTTGCCGGACGGGTTTAGCATCCGGGTAAGTCTTGATTTCATGAACAACAATCGCGGGATCAATTCCTGGCATTTCCTCATAGGACCAGGCAAACACGTCGCGGAATTCTTGAAATAGGGTCGTATATGTTTGGATTTCGTCTTCTGTACACGAGGCACCTATATGAATGTTCTCAACAATTCCAGGCTTAACCGAAATGTCAATAGGAATAGTTCGAGAAATGTTTCCCAAATTTGACTCTGAATCAGGATGTTTTATTGGATTCTGAGGTTCCTTGACATATTCAGTCGTAAAAATTGATGAAAAATCATTTTCAAAACGATCATTCTCGGGTAAGGACGAAGATCTATGATGGAGATCTTCCCATGGTAAATCATCTACACATAGGATTTCACGAATTTGCTCATCAGAGTGAACAAGTTCAGAAAACGCGATTGAATCCGAGCTTGATGTGAAAAGGGATTCTTCACGGACCACATTCATTAAGTCAATTTTGGTTGAAGATGGGTCGGTAAACGACTGCACGGCCTCATACGCAATTTCATATGGACCCAAAGGCATAACATCACCAAACGAGTCTATCTTAGATTCAGAAGGAACGATCCAAGGATCATCATAAACAATGGTGTCTGACGAAATCATATGAATGGTTGCAAATGAAGATGATGCGTTGATCGGAGGAAAAGGAAAATTTCCCAGTAACCGACATCTTTAACTAGTCCTACTCCAACATCCTTATACGGGATAGTCGTTTTACCGACATGCTGAATACTTTCAGAAGAGGCTGGGTCAAATGAAAAGTAAGCCAGCGGGTCTATTGTTACGATCTTTCCATTATGAAGAAACTTTATAACCTGAAAGACCGATGAAACGACATTTGTCATAGCGTAAGACCAACTACGACCCAAGAGAAGGTTGTAATCTAGAGGGGCATCAACCACCTCCACATCTAGATTAACTGTTTTTCCTTCAACCCCTATAGGTAAATCCTGTAGAATGCCAAAAGAATGAAACCCACGGTCATCAAAGGCCTTTAGAATCGTCGGGGATTGATTTAGTGAAGGAGAACCAAGCAATCTCCAACACCGTATCGACATAATACACGTTGAGGCTCCCTCATCAATCACAGTCCTATGAATAGGCCTGTTTTTTATTATCACTGGAATCTGGAAAGCCATTTGATGAGGTAAGTGCGGTGTACTATTTTCTAGATCGAAAATTATTAGGTTCGAGTCTAGAACATCAACAGCTCCTATAGCCGACAAAAGTAATTTACGTTGTGCTGGACATGATTGCAACACTTCCAAAGCCGACATTGCTGAGGGTGAAACAGCTAAATCCTCAACAATGTTATAGTTCTAAGCCGCTCTCGCATGTGGATTGAAAGCTGACTTTCGAAGTATACCCTTGGCGGGCGGTTTGATTACCAAGTCTGGATTAGGTTTCTCGATCTGTAGTGGATCGGAACCGAGAGCTGAGGTTGATGGGTTAGAATGAGAAGATTCTGCTTCTTTACCATCAACAGGACTTTTACTACCATAATCATGCAATCGAGTTGTAATCCTAACATGGGACATCATCAGTATGGGTTCTTCATTGGCACTCAAGGAAGAACCTATCATCTTACTGTCTTGACTTGAAAAAGGATCCTTCAAAACAACAGGCGTTTGGGAACCTTTGACAATCTTCGCAACCTCTGCACAATGAGGGCAGTCTCTTGTAAAATGTTCTTCGTCACAAATGAGACAAGGATAACGAGGTTTGTGTTTTTCATCATTGGATTCCGATTTTTCAGGCTTCTCTTTTGAATTTTTGTCCGTTTTATTTTTCTTCTTCCCTTTCTTCTTGCTACCGGATTTTGATTTGGCTGTAGATGACTCTACAACATGAATATCGGCAGAAATCTCTACGGAAGAATCTCCTGTCGGGGAATCAGGCAAGGTTATGATAGGAGAAGAATTCTTGGAAGACTTCTTCTTACTTTTAGTATTAACCGTACCAATCATAGCATCAGCGGCATGAAACCCTGAAGGAGCTGCAGCGATTTGATTTTGCTTGGGAAGATCGAGGATTTTCTCGTGAAACGTACCTGACTGAGTATAGACCAAGTGAAGGTACTGTGCTTGAGCAATTACTTGCTCCTCAGTAACAACTCCAGCCTTAGCTACATCTTCATTGATCTTTGGCAACAAAGATTTTACAAACCATTCAGCCAAGATCTGATCCGAAATAAAAACCTTCACTGAACGCCGTCGACGTCTCCATTCATGAATGTGATCTGAAATGTAAGTGGACGTCGATTGCTTTAACGAAGTTAGTAATTCCATGCCATTGTCATATCTGACTGGCAACTGAAAATGAGTTAAAAACGAGGTAGCTAACTGACTAAAATTATAAAAAGTGCTTCGCGGTAACTCAATGTACCATTTGGCCGCGAGACCAATTAGAGTGCGCTGGAAAAGCCTTAGATGGATTGAATCATCTGAAATGGAGTTAGATGCACACCAGAGGTGATAAGTCATCACATGGTTCGACGGGTCCTCTCCTGATTTTCCTTCGAACTTAGGAATATCACTAGGCAACTTATTCGGCATTGGCGGCCAAAACGGAAGATAATTAATGGGATCGTTCGTTAGGCGTGACGAGTCAGGCAAGTCCAAAGTTGCGATAAACGGTAACTAACGATTAGGATCCCTAAAACTCTGGGTCATGAGACCAGCCCCAGGAGGAGGATATCCAGGATAACTAGGGATAGGAATTGCATTTGGGATATTGTATCCTCTCAGAAAACCACGATTAACCGGACCGTACTGGGGTTGTTGAGGTTGTTGATATGTGTACCCAGGATATGGTTGATACTGATAGACTGGCTGCTACACAGTAGGACCGAATTGGTATTGTCCCTGGTACGGTTGATAAGTAAATTGTGGTTGACTTGTGACAACCGTACTTGAACCAGGTTGTCCTACAGGCATCTGAATTGAAGTTTGAATCGTGGATCCAGACGGAGGTAAAGATGTCTGAGGAGTAGATACAGGAACAGTAGAAACCAGAGCTGTCGATACTCCAGAAGTAGGTGGGGTAGATTGAACAGATGTTGCGGCAGTTGCAACAGTCGTTTGAGGCGGAGTACAAGGCGTACTAGGCCCAGGCTGAGAAACTATCGAAGGTACAGAAGTTTGAATAGAAGACTGGACAGGTTGCTGGGGTGTACCAGAAACTAAGGGTTGTCCAGTTTGAGATGACAACTGTACATTCGGTTGCAAGACCTGTTGAGTTTGTGATGGATCCCACACTAAATTCATTCCGGGGTACAGACCCATAACAGGTTGAGAATATTGAGGACCATAACCGGGTTGAGGATAGGATTGATAATTCAAAGGTACATTTCCCATTTCTTGAACATATGATTGACTGGAGGGTGGTTGGAAACCTTGGTTCGAGTACTAACCTTGGGGTTGATACCCTTGAGGCACGTACTGATACTGGGGTTGACCTTGAGGTACATATTGATACTGGGGTTGACCTTGGGGTACATATTGAGTCTGGGGTTGACCCTGAGGAACGTACTGTCCCGTAGGTATGTATTGTCCTTGAGGTTGCCCCCCAGGCGCAAATTGGGTACCTTGAGGTTGTCCCCCAGGCAATAATTGAGGATTTTGAGGCTGCCCCCCAGGTGGTAACTGGCCACCTTGAGGTTGAGGATTAAGAATAGTACCTGACATCATGAGAATATCTTCTACACTCAACGGCTTAGTACCATTGCTTCCAGTTAATAACCCTTGTTCAATGGGTTGAGGAGATGCTCCCGAAAAAGTACCAGAAAGTGACTGATACCCAGAGGGAACAGAAGGACCGCCGTACAAAGAGGATTCGGGCGATTGAGTAAACATGGATGATTGTCTTGCCATATTTAATGGAGGATAGTAACCTCTAGGTGTTGGGTGATAAGGAACACGAGGTGGTGAAAAACTTAACCCTCGGTTTTCTAAGAAATTAGTCAACGAAAGAGACCAAGCACTGCTCCTAGGTGGACTGTAAAAAATTGATTCATGCTCCCTTAGTTCAATAGCAGGCTGATTTTTAGGGATAGGGATGCCTACTTCTTCTTCCGGAGTAGCAAGTTCTTCGATAGCTATAAGTCCAGAAGGAAGATTTTGGGTAATTATTCTTTCTACCCTAGGTGAACCAGGACCACTAGAAGCTAGAGAAGCAAACCCCGATGTTGGAGTAGCAGCAAATTCACTTTCAGGTTCGTATATTTTAGGTTCCTCACATATATCACTAGTAGATGAAAAGCTACCAGTAACTTCGGAAACAGACACTGATTGTGGATTATAATCTGCTACTAAAGCTTGAAAATCAGGATGTACCACCAAAGAAGATTCTCCTTCTTTAGGCGACCCAACTCTACTATCTATAGGAGTTATGAGGACTCACAACCCTTCAGGCCGGCTCGGCGAAAACTCAGGAGGTTGGCCCTGAAGTCTACGGGACTTCCGCGGTAATTTAGCCACGATTAAAAATTTTAACTACTTCACATGCAAACAAAGTAAAATCTCAATGAAAACCACCTAGAGCCTCTAAAGAACCAAACAAATTTGAAACACACGCCTAAAGAATCTAGGAGATCAAACACACACAAACAGTAACTTTCTGTACTGAAAACACTAGTTGGTGATGAAATCCAACGTCGCAGAGTTCAATACAGAAATGGCGGTTGGAACAGTTACCCCGGCAACCTACTTAATGAATAGACTGGCACAAGTTCCTCCACTTAACCGTCTCGAGTGAAGAGAACCCCCTAGAAAATCCAAGTGAGTCTAGCCGATGTCTGCTCCAGGTACAGTGGGATCTTCCCACCAATGTCACCTTAGGAAGAATCCTAAAGAATATGGTCACTAAGGTTACCAATCGAAACAAATATACCCGGGGGAACAGTCTACGATCCGATACGCATGCAAGGGCAGAGTAGCAAGCTCAATCCCCTTGAAGGCTCCTTGACATAATCCAAGGTTTATCAACAAGTGACCCCAGGCTCCTCGACAATGGTTAATCTGAGGTTTACCATTTTTAATACGTGAATATCTGGTGTCGTTCCCAATGAGGAAGGATTGATTCCCACACTAGTTCAGACATGATCTCGTGCTTCTCCTTTAAGAGGAGCTTTCCCAGAGCATAAATGCAACAATTGGATTTCTTCCCTACCACAAGATACAACTACTTGTTTGTTTTTACTGTCTTGGAGAGTTAATTACTCTCCTACTCCAAGACACTAGCCTAAGCTATGTTGGTGTATCAGAGCCCTAGAAATAAAATATTACTAGATGAATTTTACTTTAAGCGTAATTTTTATTGGTTTTTGTTTAAGTCAAAAGGTGTGAAGATGAAACTCGTGGTATGAAGACTCGACTCAAAATCACTAAAAATGCACTTAAGATGATTAAACAATCTTTTCCCTTCAATGAACTTCTAGCTAGGAAAGAGTTTGAGAATGCAAATACTTGTAAACACAAATCTTTCTTAACAAACAAATTAAAAGAAGAGCTTTTGTCCTTTCCAATGCACTCAAAACGAGACAACTAGTTATTTTCACAAAAATTTCCCTTTTCTTTTTCAAAACACTCAACCACTACAAAAACAAACTTTTTCCAAAAGAGATTTTTTTATTTTTTATAAAACACTCAAAACTATGCAAACGACTAACTTTGAGATCTATAAATTATAAAAACCTATTTGAAGTCAAAGCTTACAAGATGTCTTTTTAAGGATGTTTTACTTAGCTAGATGTAAACTAAGGACCAATTTATGCAGAATCACAAATCAGTAAAAAACAACCAATTTTGTTTTCTTCTTTAAAAATGAAATCCAAACTTTTAAACACAAGCTTTTAGAAGTTTTGTAAAGAGAAAACACAAGGTGGATTTCTCAACAAAAGTATATTTCCCAAATGGTCAGACTCATAAGAAGGCTGGTAGAAACCAAGGTGATCTGAGGTTCTTACAGCTTCTAAGCTTAGAGCTACCACAAGACCAAAATGAAAAACAAACCCAACAAGAAAAACTTCTAGGAATTTCACCTAAAACCCTAACAGTAATGAAATCAACCTAAGGAAAGCTTCTGACAGGTTATATGCAGGTCTGGGTAGGGGATAATAACTTCTAAACAAAAACTAAGCTGACTAACAGAGAAAATCTTAGGTTTTCCAAAATTTTGACAAGGTCCGCAGGGCCACAGTTAACACAGGTGCGGTACCGCTCTGTGCTAAAAGCAAAAGTGCGGATAAGTACGCATTGTGTCAAAAGCCTAGGGTGCGGTCCTCTCCCAAAGTTATGAAAAACAAAAAATAACCCTGGATCTACTAATTCTACCCAATTCCACACACAACAAGCCAAAAACAGAAACAAAAACACAATTTCTCAGGTCAAAGTAAAAAGAAGGAAAAAATCAAGTCCCCAGTATGGTCGCCATTTTGTCACACAGAATGAGTCGATCTTGCAGACAAGATAGACCTTCTTAGAATCTAAAGAAGACCTAGTGACAAGCAAGCCAATCACAAACTATCTTTCTCTAAATATGCATTTATAAACAAAGGCAAACAAGTGTTTTAGGCCTACCTCGAGTCCAATGAAAGTTTGTGGAAGCCTCGCTCCTTCGATCCAAGTGAGCTCCCTTGTCGCGAATCTGCAAACACAAACAAGCAAACAAATTAAATAGCACCTGAAAAGCCAATATCATAAAACATATTTAACATGAAAGTCAAGGAATTCATGAAACAAATGACATAAGACAATTTGTTGAGAAAAATGAATCTGATTGTATTAATTCAAATCAAAGAAGAACTTTACAACCTGTGCCTTGACGCTGTACAAGCTCCTCCCAGGGTCCAGCAAGAAGTCTCCTCTACTTTGAAAAGTTTCACTGTCTTCCCAATGAAGCCAAAAAGGTATGTGATCTCTCCTCTCAAGCTTAACTAGGAAGTCTTAATTCCACTAGCATTTACCCTAAAAAATGTTCAGCTTCTAACCTCCCTAGCAACCAGCCCAATGCCTTAATTTATAGTGCAATGGAGGGAAGTTACTAGGTCCTCCTTCAAAGGGATATCTTCTCTCATCAAGGGATAAGCTCCTTCTCTTTTGGGATGCATGAACCACCTAAGAGCGGCCAATCCACGTCAAAATTCCTTCTAGAATCATCTAGAATTAACCCAAAGTGAGTTTTTTAGAATAAACTTGCGCCTTTTTTACTTTCACAGGGGTTCGCGCCCACACCTTTAGGGTCAGAGCGGGTAGGTCCGCAGTTTTTGTAAACAGGGGGTGCGGGACCGCATGCAACAGTGAGAGAAAGTGCGGAACCAGAGGTTTGTTGATTTTCAATGTCTTTCTGTCATTTTCAAAGCTTGACTTGAAGAGTTGAGGTCTGAGACTTGCTTAGGAGGACAGTACAAGTGATGATAGACCCATACTGACTGCAAATAATCATGGTGACGATATTTTTGTGTAACACAAACCATGCATGAGAATATGAAAGAAATGGAAAACATCTATACTATTATGACAGATCTCTAGGGGGCCTCCTCAAGACTGCAAGGTGTTGAAAAATCAGATCAAGAGGAGATTTAAATCACCAATTTCATTCATAGCTGCGCCATATTAAAAAAATTACATTCAATGGAAAAAAAATTGAGTTCTTCTCCCTCAATCAGTAGCAACAGTTACAAGATTAAGATCATCCTTGACATATCCTCCTTCCTCTTATCAAAGTGATTGAAATTTATAGATCTCTGAAGCAACAACAAACTTAGAGTTTTATTGCTACAATTTTGGTCATGGGATCTTTATAGATCAATTTGAAAATCAAATCAAATCAAATTTGATGGATTTTTGGATCAAAGATCAGCCTAGATCAGATCAAACTTATCTCTATGCCACAAATCTTCTAAAGAACAACTCATTCTAGCCTTTTTGTTGATTGTGCATTGAATGATGATTTGGAAAACCGTTTATCCACATAATATACAAATTAAGGCTCCAAAGAACCTCGAAAATCTCTCAAACGGTAACAAATTTGATAAAACTTCTCATTGAGACCTTAATTGAGCCCGTGTTGAAAAAAACCCCATGTTTTCATTTTTCAAATTCATTTTCATTTTCTTAGAAAATGCCTTTGAATTTTACTGGTAAAAAATGTTGCATTTTTCCTTTGATCTTTTGCTAGAGGTCTACACGTGCGAGTTGGGTGGAGTTTGACCAATACAAATCCATAGTGGAGCTTCTAGAAACCAAGTCCAAGTGTTGAGTTTCCTTCTAGAGTGGTGGTACTTCCTCAACCATGGAGATAACTACGGAAACTTGACTAAAATGTAGAAACTTGAATTGTCAAACTATCATTATTAAAACCATGCATAATTCTCCTTAATCTACAAAAAATAAAGGAAAACAATGTTAATTAACCACTTAGACATATAGAGAAACATCATGAAGAATTATGGTAAAATGGTGGCAAGTGAACGAAATGGTGCAATGGATGGTTGGAAATAATGACTTAATGAATGACAAAGACAAGTGAGAATGATGACAAATTAGTGACCCAATAAGAGGCTACCTTGTCTGCACAATAAATCTATTTAGCACAATATAACTTCACAACACATCAGCTGAAACACAAATAAGATCATAATATCCATAACAATAACTAACTGACATATTCACATCATAAGCTCATAAACATTTTCTGTTCATGCATAACAATCACATATGTATGATTAGTCTAGTTTAGTACAACACAATGTCACAAATAAGTCGACTCATACCTGAATGTCATAACCCTAACCATATGTATAGGCCAATCTAATTTATCATGATTCATATAACATCAACATATTAATTCTATAACCCTAATCATCAAGTTAACTAACATATAACAACAATAAGTTAACAGATAACATGCCCATCAACAACATATAACATAATCATCGATCTAACTACAAGTTAACATATAACATATTCATCAACAACATATAACATAATCATCAAGTTAACTAACATAAAACAACAACAATAATGCATACAACCATAGGATACTATCATTCATGACTATCTGACATGTGTATATGACTACACTGATCAACTAGCATTTATCATATATGTAACCATAATAATAATAGAATGACAAACATATAAGTAACCCTAATTCTCACAACAACCATGAATCACATACTTGCATGCCAAACATACAAACTTGTATGACAATTTATTTTTACACAAATTCTAGTGTTGCAACCTTGCTCTAATAGTCTACATCTCCTGCTTTATCTCAACCAACTCATTAGGATCATAACATACCAATAACATCATGATGACCTAATTTCATACAATGACCTCATAATGCATGTCTGATCCACCATAAATGCATAACCATAACCATGACAATACATGCATAACAACATATAGACACTAACATGCATAACAAATGCATATACAACTGACATGCATTCATGAAAAACACATCCAAATAACAAAGCCATCAATCTTTACATGGCGACATCACTACAACCATGATCAACACCATCAATCTTCACATGGCGACATCACTACAACCATGATCAACACCATGCAAATGAAACAAGCACATCGACTACAAGCAGAAGGAACACATATGCAACTGACATGAATGCATTACCAACACACCGCCCTTCCAGTCCGAGAGGTGAACCATGCTCTGATACCACTCTG
The DNA here is from genome assembly GCA_031772625.1 of Pinus tabuliformis. Classification (NCBI taxonomy): domain Eukaryota; kingdom Viridiplantae; phylum Streptophyta; class Pinopsida; order Pinales; family Pinaceae; genus Pinus; species Pinus tabuliformis. The sequence continues at coordinate 905,231,380 of CM062816.1, read as the reverse complement.
TGGTATCATATATCACCCAAAAAGAATGGAAACTAGACACCACCCAAAGAGAATGAAACGTGCTCTGATACCACTTTGTAACACCCTCCTCCCATATCTACCCAAGTAGTTGACCATCCATGGTAAACATGTGACAAGAGGCTACTATGATATGATTCAACTCCCTATGTGACAGTTAAGGAAGTGGAACCAACATAACACATCATACAAACCTTCTACACCTGCTACAAGACACTTAGAAGCCTTCATAGTCATCCTCGTGACCAGGCCCTGGGTCCCACTGAGATTTTAGACCATTAAACCCCTATACACTCCCTTAATATGGACAAGGGTGCATTTGGGAGGCTCTAGTTTCCCTCACAAAAATGCATGGGTGCATATAGGGGTTTTTATCCTGAGTTCTATGCCTGTGACTCCTAGATTTGTACCACTTTTTCAAGCCCAGAGCCCATGTCACTGCCCAGAGCTCCTTGACACTTTTAGAACTAAAAGAAAACAACAAAATAATTATACAAATGCAATCACTTGAATAAGGACTTGACTGGATCCCTACTAGCCATGATAGACATTTCGTCAAACATGTCACAAATATGTAATCTACAAGTTTAAACAACAAATCTGAGCATAAGGGTCTCATACTTATCTAAGAATCGTTAAGAAGCATTGTTCCCTTATATCATTAGCTGCATTATCATCTATTAGGACACAAATACATTTTTCATTCATTTACAAATCAAAACATGAGGAGATCCATACATCATCACTTTCATAATACATGCTTTTAACCAACATAGTAACAACAGAAATATCAAGGATACATTAGCCATAGAATCCACATATAAACCTGTACATTTACACATAGCATACCAAAGAAATAACCTCTTATTAATGAATGAAAAAGCCAACCCGGTATGGGACTACCACGTTCCACCTGACCATAGATTGGCTGAGCCAAATCTCTCTTCAGCCAATCACCCCCATGTCATATTCCAAGCATGAATGTGGGACTCAAACCAAATGAACCAACCAGGGCATCCCGAGGCTAAACCACCTCACACTCATCAATATAAACTAGGATTTACCGCAATCCACACTAGATCACTAGGCCAAAACAATAAACATGGAATAATAGGCTTTACCATGATCTCCACCATATCACTAGGAAAAAAGAAGCATGGATGCCACCAGATTTCTACACCTACACTGTGAGGAATTTCTTGTCTCCTAGTCTCTAGGATTTACAACAATCCACACCCAATCACTAGGCCCTAACCGAGACTCCACTCTCAAAGCTTTACCGTATATCCCATCTTAGGATTATTAGGCCTGATGGAGAGAACCTACCTCTAGGATTTATCGTATATCTCGCCATTCACCAGTCGAGGATTCCTAGGCCCATCGAGGAAACACAAAATATGGCTTTACCGTAACCCACAATATGGTTCAAGGATCACTAGGCCATGTGTTCATTCTTTCAGAGATCCACCTCACCCAGCTTCAAATCCATATGCCAATCCAAATCAACCAAAACATGAGAACCCCATCACACCATGGCTATCTGGAAACAACAAGACTAGGTTGAAAGTGATTGTAACACTTGGAAAAAAACCATGGCATGACAACAAAGAACCACATGAAATACCATGCATGGAAAATCTAGCAAGAAAATCACACATGAAAATCAATACCTACAAAAAATCTTGTTGCTTGATCCTGCTCTTCCTTGCTTGCTCCTTCCTTCCTCTTTCCTTCTTTTCCTTTCTTGATCCAATTCCAAAGTTCTCCAAGAAAATATAAGTGTCCAAGAGTGTGAGAGAGAGAGAATAATGAGAGAGCTCCAAAAATTAATTGACAAAAGGTTACATTGACCAAGCCTGAGCAAAAGCTTGCCAACTGATCCTCAGAAGCCTTTTTATCAATGAGGCCTCTATTGTCTCCAATTTCCATTATTTTCCTTCTCACATGCAACCTGTGACCTTTCGCCATCCTTTTCTCCTAATTTCCATTATTTTCATAAATAATTGTGCCAAATTAAATTTTTTCCTTTTTAATGACTTAACCATTGTCTTTGCCAATTTCCCTTATCCATAACCACATCCAGTGATTCCCACTACCCAACATTCAACTTGGAATATGTGTACCATGACTATGGTCTTATATATTTTTCCTTTATTAACTTTTACATGGAATTTTGACTTGGACTGTTACATGAAGCATGGTTCAACACTTGGGCAGGATGGGAAGTAATGTGTTTATCATGCATGCATGTATGATGTATATGTTCTTGTTATGTATGCATGTTGATATTCATTGTTACAGTTGTGTTTCCATGTAGGAGTTGGGGATGTTGTTTTTGGGATGTGCTTGTCATAAATGCATATTCATTTGTTATGCATGTTAGTGTTTATATGTTGTTATGCATGCATTATCATGGTTATAGTTATGTGTGTATAATAGGTCAGACATGCATTGTGAGGTCATTTTATGTAGTTTGTGTCATCATGATGTTGTTGGTTTTCATGATGTTAATGTGTTGGCTAAGATAGAGCAAGAGATTTAGATCATCAAAGCGAGGTTGCAACATTGGACCTTGGGGTAAGAGAAAATAATCATATAGGTTTGTATGATGGTTATGCAGGTATGTTGGTTAATGGTTGTTATAATAATTAGGGTTATGTACATGTATTTTAGTCTATGGTTGTTGCGGTTACATGTATGATAGAGTTTATTTAATTAGTGTGATCATATGTACATGCGTCGGTTAGTCATGTGTGGTAGTTAACTTGTTTTTATATGCATTTCAGCCATATGCATGATGGTTATGGTCATTGCAACTAAGATCTTGATGTTATAGGTATCATGCTAATTTGGATTGGCCTATGTAGATGGCTAGGGTTATGACATTTAGGTATGATTCAACCTATTTGTGATATTGTGTTGTACTAATCTACACTGACTGTGCATATGTGATTGTTATGCATGAAAAATAATTGTTTATGAGTTTGTGATGTGAACATGTTAGTTTATGTTATGTGTATCATGACATTATTTATTTTTGATTTGATATGTTGTTAAGTTATATCACGCTAATCTATATTGATTTTACAGTTAAGATGGCCTCCCCTAAGATACATTGAGGTGTTGAAAATGCAACAAGAAAATCCTAATATAATTTTGTCCTTGAATTAAATTACGAACAAAATTGTAATTCCACATCACAAGACAACTTGTACGAGTTAACTAAGTTAATTTGACTTAGTTGGCTCATTTAATTCGATTTGAGAGTCTAACTTGAGTCATGTAGAGTGTTTCCTACTTTATAGGAGCTCTAGTTGAGTTTAATTTGATTTGTAATTAATTAATTCAGTTTAACTGAGTTAACGTTAGTTAAAATAGTTCCAACTGATGGAGGAACTAGTAGGAGGTCAGATAGTGGGGTGCTGCTTCATGTGTTCAACTAGTTAACTAATGATTCACTGATAAATAACTCATGCATGTTAGATCTGAGAGTTGCCCAGTTAATATTGGACTTTAGGGACATTGTATTATCAGTTTTAAAATCATCTGAATTATATAGGTGGTGCATGCAATCAGAGGAAGGCCTATGATGGTTTGCACAATTCCAATTGAGGAATTTCCATAATTAATAGGAACTAACTCCCAAGGAAACAATGCAAGGAAATAAGGACTTGGGCAAGTAAAAAATTGGTTAATTATTGGCCTAGGTTTGTCTAGGAAGATGTGAGATAGATAGAGATAGTGTAGAGGTTGCTCAGGCTTGAGAAAAACATTGTAATGTTCTCATATTTTTTGACTAATGCAATATACAGATAGCAGGGGTTTTTAGTTGTCTTTTTCCCCAGGAAATCATTGTGTAATGTGTTGATTGAATTCTTTCTCTTGTATGCTTCATGATTTCGCGATCGTTTAATTATTTCCACTGATGAGTAGAGTAGATTCAAGTCTACCATTTTAGTAAATTAAAATTAGCAATTTGAATCTACAAGGAATTTCTACATGGTACCAGAGTAGGAATCACTATAGAAGAGGAGAATATGAGTTTGTCTTTTGTAGGTGAAATCAAATTTGCAGTATCATTCTTCAGAGGCAATAAGATGTAGTTATATGGATTGAGACTCGAATATGCCCTTGAGGGTAGTTCGAAATATATTTCTTGGAAGGACAAGATGGAGGTAGTTTTGGAAGACAGCGGGATGAAGGAATTCATAGACAAAGATATTCGTAAGCCTCCATAAACTGATGCTTAAGATACGACAGAGTGGAGGAAATGTGTTGCAAAGGCAAGAAGGAAGGATCATATTAGAAGGAGTTCGAGATCATATTGTCTCGAACCTCCATAGGAAGGAGACTCCATATGCTATGTGGAAGGCTTGAAGGACTTGTTTCAGAACAACAGTGACCACATGGAGTTGTCACTGAAGGACAAGCTTTGTTAAATCAAGATGGAGAAGGGTGACACAATACCACAATACTTGGAAAAGTTCACCCAATGTCGGGATGAGCTTGGGAGTGTTGGTATTACAGTTGTTAAAGATGAAGTGGTCATCTTAGCACTTCCAGACCTTCCCAAGAGCTGGCATAGCTACAAGGATTCAGTAAATGGGAGGGAGAAGCTACCAGAGTGGGAGAATTTGTGGTCCGACTTGGTGCAAGAAGAAATAAGGTAGAGCACTATAAATGGAACCTTAGCTAAGCATGATGACGAGGAGAACCATGCCTTAGCTAGAAAGATGAAGAAAGGGATGTTGGAAATAATACTGAGAAAGGGGGGGTGAATCAGTATTTACAAATCAATAACTTTTTCATTTCCATAATCAGATTTATATACGCTACTTTAGTGAAGGGAACTTACATGTGCATGCTACTGTTCTTAAGGTAACCAATGTATATCCAGTGAACTTATGATTCAGTTAATTCATCATATGTTGATCTTTAATTAGTGTATCAGTACTTTATTAAACATTAAACAATAACCATGTGTAGTAATAACAGAATAAACCATCACACATAAGCAACACACATGAACACCAAGATTTAAGGTGGCAACTCAATGTGGGTGAAAACCAGTTGCTGTTGTCGTCTCTGTCTTCTTTTAATAATAAGAAAATTTGTTTACAATCTTGTACTGGTGCAGACTCATACCAGTACGCAGGCACCCAACTGCAGAAGGCTACAACCATCTCTCATTCTCTAGCTTCTTCTGGAAGGGAGCTATAACCCCATAGTTCTTGTACTAGTCGATATATTTACTAGTATGTAAGCTCTGACCTACACAGGATACAACCTTCACTCGTTCTCCAGCTTCTACTGGAAGGGCTCCAACCCCCTGACCAAATCACCGGGTATGACTGGAAGGAAGCTTCAACTTTCTCACTGAAGGCTCCAACCCTCAGTATCCTCCAGGGACCATGTTTTAGGAATTTTCATACTAGATACTCCTAGTACACAACACTATAATATGAAGGCCACATTTCATCAAATTTTCACACTGGACCCATTAGTAACATTGAAGCTCAAAATCAATCACCACTACAATACAATCATCAAATACATCTGCCTTAACCAATCACTAAAACCCAATAATCAATCTCTGATATAACTGAAACAATCAATTACTGAAACCTTTGAACCTATGACACAACTAAATCAAGCAATCATTGAACCTCTGACACAACTGAATCAACCATTCATTCAAACTTAATCAAATTCAACCAATCAACTGGAACAGATAGATCATTGTAACCAGTACACAGAGCTGAACCCAGAACACTGAATCAACAACTAGAACTAGATGTAACCTCAAAAGGCATGTGCCAGAATGTACATGCTCCTTCAATGAAGCAAACCCACATGTATATGCTACTTCCTTTTGCGCAATCTACGTACACTTCTAAATATACTGAATCATAAAACCTCTGAACCACAAACTGTACCAATCAGTGACATTTTGAAGATCTACTGTCATATTAATGAGTTCTAAACATATAGAAACAAGGATCACCCTTCAATCAATCAATCAATTAGACTCAATTTCATAATACATCATTGACAAATAGCAACAAAATAGCAACACTGATATGATAGATCAGTAATCCCTGAACATCAAACTTTTCTTTTGCATACGCTACTTGGAGTAGTAGAACCAGCATGTATGCACAACTTCACCAAAGCAAACCAGTGTATAGATTTGCAAATACTTACTTATAACTTTGCTACAATTCCATACTTCAGACATACCCATATCATCACTTGTAAAGGATAAAAAGTGCGTTAGCAATTAGATCTAGCCTATCCATTATCAGATCTCATAATGATAAGTCATTATGATCCTAATCCATCATTAGATGTCATCCATCATCAAACACTCAGGTGCATACTTAATTCAGATCAAGCAAAGCATTAGAAACCCATAACATGCATATTTGGTTTTGATCTAACACTTCATAAGATATTCATTACTTATGTTCTTAGCCCTTTGATCTTCTCCTCCTTATATACTTAGATCCTTTGTCAATACCTTAGACGAAAACCACTTAGGACCAATACCTTGGACCAAATACCTTGGACCAAAATACCTTGGACCAAATACCTTGAACCAAAACCTTGGTTTTCCAACATGTACGAACTTTTCCTCCCGTGGGAGTGCGTGCTTACATAAACACTCTTTTTGTTCTATGGACCAGCGTGTATACACTATTTTTTACTAAGTGGATCTATGTATACTTCTTAAACTGCTTTACATCAACCTTTTCCTTTACCTTCTTTATTCTTATCAGTAGACCTTAGTTCCATCTTCTTGTTCTTCTGTACCAATGCCTTGTTACCTCTGAATAGACCTGTTATACTGTAATTTTCCATATTACTTCTGAAATGTATGATCACTAGGGAACATCCCACATTTGATAAGCATCAACCATGATAATCAACATGTGTGAGTATTAAACTTATCATCATAAAGTAATAAGTCATCATCATTATGTGACTAAGTAAGTCATGTCTCTGAATATCCATGTCTTCAAATAGATATGCCTTCATGAGACCTGCAATAACACCGTTTTCTTGCCCAACTAATAATATTTATCGATATTAAACTTAAGTAATCATCCATGTATCCAACATAATGTGTATCCATTAATTATGTATCTATAAAACCATGAGCTCATAGTCATTTGTCAAGCTTTCTTGATACCATCAACAACAACAATCCTCAACCATGTGAGAGCCAAGAACTATAAGAACCCTGCATCATAACTTCACCATATGAACTTTATGCATCTTTGAAGGCATGATGAAAACCTCATAAAAGAAATGAGTGGTTCATCATCAAATAATGAAGTTCGTGTACTCAAGATTTGTACTTCTCCTTGTCCTTATGAATATCACCATGTAAGCAACATATATGTACCGTATACATCATCAAAAGTCATCCACAATCACCCATAAATCTGATCTTAATAACAACTATGTAACCCCAAGCAATACAAGTATCATCATCATAAGCAACTTATAACCGCAACATATCATGATGTATCATTTAAACACTTTAGCCACATAAGCATCATCACCATTGATAAGAATCATTAGGTACCAAAGACTTCTAAACATAATGCCAACAATCCAATATTAGAACCATAACATATTCTCCCCTTGAACCTATGCCACCTGTTCACTGTCAGATCTGATCATTCCATATATCAGTAAGAAATATCAAGGCATCATCATCAATCAGATATACATCAAGTTATCAACAAATTATGAGGATCAAAATAACTTCTAAATAACATCCACAAACTGTAGTCATCTATCATTAAGACATAAAAGATAATTGATAATTGTCTGAATCATATCAGATCATTTTTCAAAGTTTTTCCCACTGCTTATTCATTAAACTAACATATACGTGACTGTGCAGCTTCTAACTCGCGTATATATTGTCTTCATGATAACTACGTATGAGAATTAGGACACTGAAATTTCATACTTCCAGTTCCTTCTGAGTCTATTTTGTCTGTATACTGAATTATTCCACATCTTTCTGACTGTAATTCCTTCTTCTTCCATACCTTGGAGTGTGATAATGTTTGTTCCTTTTGGTATGTTGGCCGAGATTTGCTCCGTCATTCTTTTGCTATATGCTCAAACTTGTTACAAGCATAACATCTTATATGTTTCATATTCCTTCTATAGCAATCAATGGCTTTGTGACCAAACATATTGCAAGAAAAACAATATCCCTTAAAGTACCTGGAAGATGATGATCTTTCTTCGTGACGGTCTTGAACCATTCTACTTTTGCATCTCACTACAACATGTTCAAAATTATGACATATAAAACATTCAACATTATTCATCGGAGGAAATAACTGACTATCACTTCCATAGTTAGGAGTAAAATATTTCCTTTGAAGACTTTATTTCCTTGGTTGTTGATGGGGTTGACTTCTCATCTTGTTGAGAATTTTAGATTTTGCAATAGAGTTCCTTACCTCATCTTGAGAGCTAGATTCACCTTCAACAGCTTCATGAAAACCAAGACCAATTTTGATGGCAAGAGACCTTTGACTACTAATAATATCATCAAAAATCTTAGTACTATCTTGAAATCGTAAAAGTTTATCCTTTTCTTCTAATTTACCTTTTAGGATATTTACCTCAACCCGATATTGCTCTTCCTTTCCAAGATACTACTTCTTCATGATTTCTTCAAATTTTCTTCCTTCTTCCACTTGTTGCCTTAATTCGAGAACTTCATTTTCTTGTCCTTAAAATGCTTGGAGTAGTTCTTCATTATGCTTATTTGATTTTTTTGAGATCTTCTTTTAGAGAAATGACCACAGCTTCAAGAACTTCACAGTAGTTGGTTCTTTCTATAAGTTCCTTGGTTGTTGTGTCCTTTTCATTCTCTTCATTTCTCAATGATGTCACTTCATCCTGCAGCCTTTGACATTGATCTTCCTTTTCCTTGTACTACTTCCTTACTTTGTTTCCTTCCTCCAACTGGGATTTTAATCTGGTAACTTCTTCTTTATAGGAACATTCCCTTTTATCAATTAGATCTTTTTGATCTCTAATTGTGTCTGTGAGCTTTTTAAATTTTGCCTCTATTTGATTTATTTCTCTTTCACCCATAAGAGAAAATTCAATTGTTTCGCTATCACTTTCATTATCTTCAAATGAACAGAGAAATGTATCACTAGAGGACAACAAATTCATAATAATTCTTTTGCTTTTTCATCTTCATTTTGAGGTGATTCTGAATCTAAAGATTTGCTTCCACATAAAGGCCAATTGTCTCTCCCACTGTCACAGTTCCTTTGAGATGTCTTATTCTTTTGAGGTTCTTTCTTCTTTAGCTTCTTTCCCATTGTTACTACGGATATCCTTCAAGCAATCAAGCTTCTACCAAAGGACCTGCTCTGTTACCAATTGTTGGAAATAATACTGCGAGGGGAGGGTGAATCAGTATTTACAAATCAATAACCTTTTCATTTCCATAATCATATTTATATATGCTACTTCAGTGAAGGGAACTTGCGTGTGCACACAAATGTTCTTAAGGCAACCAACGTATATCCAGTGAACTTATGATTCAGTTAATTCATCATATGTTTATCTTTAATCAGTGCATCATTACTTTATTAAACATTAAACAGTAACCATGTGCAGTAATAAAAGAATAAACCATCACACATAAGCAACACACATGAACACCAAGATTTAAGGTGGAAACCCAATGTGGGTGAAAATCACCTGTTGCTATCCTCTCTGTCTTCTTTTAATAATAAGAAAATATATTTACAATCTTATACTGGTGCAGACTCATACCAATATGTAGGCACCCAGCTGCAGAAGGCTACAACCTTATCTCGTTCTCATCTTCTTCTGGAAGGGAGATATAACCCCCTAATTCTTGTACTAACTGATATGTTTACTAGTACGTAGGCTCCGACCTACAGAAGGCTACAACCTTCACTCGTTCTCCAACTACTACTAGAAGGGAGCTCCAACCCCCTGATCAAATCACTAGCTACTACTGGCAGGAAGCTTTGAATTTCTCACTAAAGGCTCCAACCCTCAGTATCCTCTAGGGACCACGTTTCATGAATTTTCATACTGCATACTCTTGGTACACAACACTACAATATGAAGGCCATGTTTCATCAAATTTTCACACTGTACCCATTAGTAACATTGAATCTCAAAATCAATCACCACTGCAATACAATCATCAAATACATCTGCATAAACCAATCACTGAAACCCAATCATCAATATTTGATATAACTGAAACAATCAATTACTGAAACCCAATCATCAATCTCTGATATAACTGAAACAATCAATTACTGAAACCTCTGAACCTTTGACACAAATGAATCAAGAAATCACTAAACCTCTGAAACAATTGAATCAACAATTCATTCAAACTTAATCAAATTCAACTAATCAACTGGGACAGATAGATCACTGTAACCAGTACACATATCTGAACCCAAAACACTGCATCAACAACCAGAACTAGATGTAACCTCAAAAGGCATGTGTTAGAATGTATACACTCCTTCAATGAAGCAAACCTGCATGTATATGCTACTTCCTTTTGCCCAATCTACGTACACTTCTAAAGATACTAAATCATAAAACCTCTGAACCACAAATTGTACCAATTAGTGACATTTTGTAGATCTATTGTCATATTACTGAGTTCTAAACATATAGCAACGAGGATCACCCTTCAATCAATCAATCAATAAAACTCAATTTCATAAGACATCATTGACAAATAGTAATAAAACAACTGCATTGATCTGATAGATCAGTCATCCCTGAACATCAAGATTTTCTTTTGCATATGCTATTTGGAAGAGTCGAACCAACATGTATACACAACTTCATCAAAGCGAACCAGCATATAGATTTGCAAATACTTACTTATAACTTCACTACAATTCCAGACTTCAGACATACCCATATCATCACTTATAAAGGATGAAACGTTAGCAATCAGATCTAGCCTATCCATTATCAGATCTCATAATGATAAGTCATTATGATCCTGATCCATCACTAGACCTCATCCATCATCAAACACTCAAGTGCATACTTAGTTCATATCAAGCAAAGCTTTAGAAACCCATAACATGCATATTTGCTTTTGATCTAACACTTCATAAGATATTCATTACTTATATTCTTAGCCCTTTGATATTCTCCTCCTTATATACTTAGATACTTTGTCAGTACCTTGGACCAAAACCACTTAGGACCAATAACTTGGACCAATACCTTGGACCAAATACCTCGGACCAAAACCTTGGTTTTCCAACATGTACGCGCTTTTCCTCCTATGGGGGTGCATGTATATGTATACACTCTTTTTGTTCTGTGGACCAACGTGTATATGTTGTTTCGATTAAGTGGACCTACGTATACTTCTTAAACTACTTTACATCAACCTTTTCCCTTACCTTATTTATTCTGATCAGTAGACTTTAGTTCCATCTTCCTGTTCTTTTGTGCTAATGCCCTGTTACCTCTGAATAGACCTGTTATACTGTAATTTTCCATATTACTTCTGAAATGATCCCTTTGAACTGCCCTGCATTTTGTCACATCTGTAAACACAACTACCATGCATTCTGTCACATCTGATATCTCTTCTGTAGATTTATCTAGTTACGTAGATTCATCTAGTTACCATATACAAGTTAGTTGCTTTGCTACAAGTGGGTTGCCATCAAGTACAACACATGCATCATAATGCCAACAAGGGAAAGTAAATAAATTCCAATCCAAAGGAGACTCATGTCAAGGTAGCAAGAAGAAGGACTTGTTGAAGATTAAATGTTTTCATTGTCATGAGTTGGGACACTATGCCACGAAGTGTCCACACAAGAAGGCCACCAATAAACCTTCAGGAGGAGTGATAAGTGAATATATTTCTTCACAATTTGAGTTGGATTTCACTCTCATTTCTTCGATTATGACATCAGTGATGGGTAGTTTGTGGTATCTAGATAGTGGAGACTCATTCAATATGACCGACAACGAAGAACTCTATAGTTACTTGGAGGAGAGGGACCTCCATATGCCCTGTTGAAAATGCAACAAGATGATGGAGCTTAGTGGAAAGGAGTCGCCTTCACTAAGTGGGCCCGTAGGCTATTTTTGGCGCAAAGTATATTTTTAGACATATGGATCATGGTCTATGAGTTGCAAGATGCTATTTGTGGATGATTGGTCATGTTGGTAAAAATAGATGGACTTCTATTTTTAGACATATGGGCGGAGTCTATTTTTACACTGCCAAGCTAAAAATAAAACAATTGAATATTATTAGCTCTTAATAATATTTGGACTTTAAACATTATCTTATCCTCTTGGAGCACTTCACTTCGAGCTACGGATGCAGCACATGCAACTGCCAGAAGGAAATACATTTTTCTTATGGGTTCGTTGAGCTATTTCATGATGGACTTCAGTTAGAACTCAAGTGATTGAGTTTGGCGGAGTTGATTGAGGAGTTGATGGAGCTGTGTTTAGTTTGACTTGGTTGAACTAGTTGTATTTAGTCTAACTGCAGAATACACTAGTGATGGCTGATGTGAATTAATTATTAATTAATTCACTAATTATTAACTCATAAAGCAACTAAAGAATACATCAGTTAACTCAGTGCATGGATAGTTCAGTGGAGACAAGTGTTAGAGGTGGGTGAAAGAGTGAGACTGCTATCAGTTGTGACTATAACTGTGCATGAGATTTGCACATGCATTGATGGAGATTGCCAATGAAGATTGCGTAGTAGAAGCCAAGGAAAACGAGCTTGGATCATTATCACATTCTCACATTGGATTGCGCAGTAGAGGCAGGCAGACAGCAAAGGAGATTTGAACCTGTGAATTGATTCAGATCTGAGCTAGTTTGTGTGTAGCAGGTGGAGATAGTACTGAGTACTTGTGAGGAGTATTGTACTATGTATTGTTACATGTTCTCTATCATTATAATATACATATATTTGGGGGTTTTCAGCTGTATGCTTTCCCTAGTACATACTGTGTTAATGTGCACATGCGATTGATGTTTCATTGTTTTTAATTCCGCAAAATTGATGATCAACGTAGAGGAGGTTATGCATTATGCATGCATTCTGCAATAGTGTATAATCAGGATAATCTCTATGAATAAGTGTTATATTATTCAAAATTTCTACATGCCCATCGAAATGGGAGATGATTGAAGGTATAACGTGATTAGGATCAACATTGTTACTTTTTAGAGTGAGTCTGGTTCTCCTCTGTAACATCCCTGGTGAAAATTCCATGTAATAAAAGTTAAAAACAATAACCACGGTTGATGGGACACTTCTTCCAAGCTGAACGTTGGGAAAGACATCATAGGGGGTGTTCATTTGGTTGTTTCTAGCTAAGGAAATTGGCAAAGGCAATGGATAAGGATTTGGAAAGGAAAAATGGCATTTTTGGCACAATTATTTATGAAAATAATGGAAATTCGAAGAAAAGGGAGGTGAAAGGGAACAAGTTGCATGTGAGGAGGAAAATGAAGGAAAATATTGGAAAATGAAGAAAATAGAGGCCTCATTCATAAAAAGGCTTCTCAGGATCAGTTGGTAACCTTTTGTCATTTTAGATTTGGATCTCTCTCATTATTCTGTCTCTCTCACTCACTCTTGGACACTTAGAGTTTCTTGGAGCACTTAGGCATTGGAGCAAGAAAGGAAAAGAAGGCAAAAGGAAGAAAAAATCAAGAAGGGAAAGGTAGGATCAAGCAACTACCACATGCTTCATTGCAGGTATCGACTTGCATGTGTATTTTCCTTGATATATTTGGCATGCATGGTATTACATGTGGTTCTTGTCTATCATGGCATGGGTTTTTCCAGGTGTGACAATGTTCTTCAGCCTAGCTTTTCCATTTCCTGATAGCTTTGATGAGATGGGTTTCTCATATTCGGTTAATATGGGATGGCCAGATGGATTCGAAGTTGAGTGGGGTGGATCTTTGAACTGAAAAACACATAGCCTAGTGTCTCTGAACCAGAATGTGGATCACAGTAAAGCCACTAGCCTAGTAACTCGTGAACTAGACCGTGGGTTGCGATAAATCCAGATTGTGTGCCTCAATGGGCCTAGGAATACTTACTAGTGAATGGTGATATATTGTAAAGCCAAGAGGTGGATTTTTCTCTCCGTTGGGCCTAGTAGTCCCGAGATGAGATCTATGGTAAAGTCTAGAGAGTATATCTTGGTGTAGGGCCTCGTGATCCCTGGATCGGATTGTGGATTATATTAAAGCTTGAGAGACTAGGAGGCACTCAAATTCCTCACGGTGTAGGCAGAGAACTTTGGTGGCATCCATGCTTGTTGGTGTTTTTGGTGTGTTCTATGAGTCCCACATTCATGCTTGGAATATGGCATGGGGGTGTTTGGTTGAATAGAGACTTGGCTCAACCAATCTATGGTCGAGTGGAATGTGGTAGTCCCATCTCCGGTTGGTTTATTGCATTAATTAATGAGAATTTAATTCCCTTGATTTTCATGTGTAAATTTACTGATGTATATGTGGATTTTATGGAAGATGTGTTCATGATATTTTTGTCCCTATTATGCTAGTTATATGTATGTTTATGGCAGCAACTTTGTATGGCTCTCAGCATGTTTTTACTAGTAAATGAATGGATGTATCTATGACCTAATAGATTATAATAAAAAAAATGACATGAGGGAACAATGGTTCTTAGTGATTCTTAAATAAGTACAAGATCCCTATGATAAATTCTGTTGATTACACCTGTAGATTACATGCTTGTGATATGTTTGATGAAATGCCTATCATGGCTAGTAGGGGTCTGGTTAAGGTCTTGTTCAGCTTATTGATTTTCCATCATTGTTTCCATTTACTTTTACTGATTGTAAGCTGTCACTCCATTCTGGGCAGTGACCTGGGCTTTGGGCCTGAAAAAGTGGCTTAAATATGAGGGTCGCTGGCACAGAACTAGAAATTTTAGTCTCTGGTCACTGGCAGGCAAGCCTATGAGAGCGAATTTGGGTTTCTGGATGCTCTCTTTCCCATAACATGGGAGTGACTGAATCTTAAGGTGTCTAGAACATTAGTGGGACCCAGGGACAGGCTGTCTAAGTGGTTTTCTTGTCTCCTAACGATTCTGAAGCTAATGTTGGATGATTGTGTGTGATTTTTCTGTTGATTCCACTTCCTTAAGGTCACATAGGAGGTCAAATCCAATCATAATAGCCTCTCGTCTCATGTTTACCCCAGTTGGATAGTTATTTGGGTGGATGTGGGAGGAAGGTGTTACAGAGTGGTATCATAGCATGGTTCAACCCTTAAACTAGATGGGCGATGTGTGTCAGTCATCCATTCATTTTAGTTGCATGTGTGTCTCTTATGCTTACATTTCATGTGCTTGTTGCAGTTTTTGGATGATTGATTATGGTTGTAATAAGGTTTCCATGTTGAATTTTGATGTTGATTTTGTGGAATGCATTTGTCACGAGTATATGATCACTTACATATTGGTATATGTCACTTACATGTTTATTTTATGTCACCTACCTACATCCTTGTATGTTAGGCTACATTCTTGTATATTTGATTACATGTATCAGTATTGTAGGTTGATTACAGGAGTTGATCTCTTATGTTTGACTACATGCGTGTATGCATAGGTGCAATTGATTAGGTATTGCTTATGCATGTTGTTGGTTGCATGTGGAAATGTGTACAATGGAGTAATGGTTGTTGTCATGCATGAGGTCATAACATGAATTGTTGGTATGGCCTTGCATTGATAACTGGACCCTAACTAGAACAATGTTTATGTGTTGATACATTTATTTGAATATGTCTATGCATTGTTATGTTTATGTTATACATGTATCACACTAATTTGTTGATCTCGCAGATGAGGTATCTTCCCCCTATTATGCTAAGGTACGTTGATTTATTGTGATTTGGTTTATCTGACAGATTATGCATTGCGATAAAGAGATCAAATGTCTAGCAAGGTGGTAGACTACATAGAATCTCCCTATGCATCCGATGAGCAGTGTGGTGTGGGGCATACTTCTGATTTGGCTTATACATTGAGAAGCTCAAAGTAAGAGATAAGGAGTTGTAAGGAAGATAATGACCAGATCATACAAGCACAAGAGAAGCAAGTAGAGGTTAATGCTATACTTCTTTAGAGTTTGTCAGACTTGCAACGACAAGGGCCGCTTTTGATCAGCCATGGACATGAGGATGGAACTAATGGGGGATATGGCAATAGGTTTCCTGGTAGACACATGTCATATAGATCTGACACAGTGAGAGATGGAAAGTTGTTGGACACTCCTGATAGGAAGGGCGATGAGTACAGGGACTATTCTAGTTCTAGTTCTGATAGACATCATGATTGTCATCGCTATCATCCTTATAGGAGGAATGATAGGGGATACTTTCAGGATGAATTCAAGAAAGACAAACCACTTAATTTTGATGGAGATGTGAAGAAGATAGAAGAGGTAGAGGCTTGGACACTCAGGACGAAAAAATTATTTGAGTTGCATGAGTACACAGATAACATGAAGGGCAGAATAGTTATCTTTAGCTTGAAAGGTAAAGCAGACATCTGGTGGGAAGATATTAAGCGCATCAGAGGCATAAGGATAGATGACTTGAGTTGGCGAGAGTTCAAGAGGATTTTCAGGAAGAAGTACTTGTCAGAAATGTACTACGATAGTAAGGCCAAGAATTCTATGAGTTAAAGATGGGATCAATGACAGATGAAGAGTACATGACCAAGTTTCTAGAGCCATTGAGGTATGTACTGTATCTTATTGATGAGAAGGCTAAATTTCAGATATTTTTAAGTGGTTTGACGTTAGAATTTAGAGATCGGATTGAGTGTGATGAGCCTCGGTCACTTGAGGAAGTCATTGGGAAATTGAAGCATTGTTATGAACAATCAAAGCGTAAGAATGAATCTCAACAAGGATAGAAGGGAAAAGACAAAGGTAGAGGTAAATGGCAACCTAAGAGAACAAGGCCTCAAAATGCAGATGGGAAAGAAAATATGGTACTACAAAAGAAATTTAATGCAGCTACATAGGGACACGGGTCATAATAGCAACAACATAGAGGTGAGGGCACTAGTTGGTTGGATTGTTGGACATGTGGTGAGGAACACCATCATGGTGGTAGGCCTAAGATATACAGTGCACATGAGGTGCAAAATGTTGGGGATGTTGGCCAGAGTATTCCTCGTATTTATGTAGCAGTGGACAACAGAGAGGCAAAACACCAGGTATCTATCATTGAGATGGATGGTAAGATTTGTGATCAAGTTATTTCTATTTTTACTGACCCTGGATCTAATTATAGCTATGTTAGTCCTGACTTAGTGGATAAGTATGGTTTGAGTAAATAATTTCATGCAATTTTTTGGTTATTGCAGTGGGCTACATGTAGAAAGAAGCAAGTTCATCATTGGGTAAGAGCTTGTGCATTTGATTTAAACGGTATGCCACACCAACACACTTGAATGTATTATCATTGGGATCATACAGTGTGTTGTTGGGCATGGATTGGTTGTATCTTCATAGTACCAAGGTAGACTTCTATGATAAAGCTATTGAGTGTGTTGATGACAATGGGGAACCAAGAATATTGCAGGGTAAGAAGAAAGCCACATTAGTTAGGATGGGGACAATTATGCAAGCAAAGTGTAGACACAGGAAAGGGTGTATTTTATTTATAGTACACATATATAGTGATAAGGGTAAGGAGGTTGAGGATGTAGATGTGTTTAAAAGGTACCCATTTTTGCAATGGTTTCAGGATGTATTTCCTTAGGACATTACAGAGTTGCCACCTCACAGGGAGCTAGACTTTTCTATTGAGTTAGTGCCAGGGGTAGCTCCTACATCAAAAGCACCTTATAGGATGAGCACACCTGAGTTGGTTGATTTAAAGTTGTATTTGAAGGAAATTTTGGACAAGGGATACATTAGGCCAAGTGTATCACCTTGGGGCGCATCGGTATTGTTCCCGAAGAAGAAATATGGTACTCTCAAAATATGTATTGACTATAGGAAATTGAACAAAGTGACTATCAAGAACAGGTACCCTTTTCCGAGGATTGATGACTTGTTCGATCAATTGAAGGGAGTAGCAATGTTCTCAAAGATTGACTTGAGATCTAGATACCATCAGTATGCATCAAAGAGGAGGACATTTACAAGAGTGCATTCAGGACTAGGTATGGACATTATGAGTTTTTTGTTGTTCCATTTGGCTTAACTAATGCTCCAGCTACATTTATGTCCTTGATGAATAGTGTGTTGCATCTGTATTTGGATAAGTTTGTTATTGTGTTCATTGATGATATATTGGTATCTTCTAAAAATGAGGAAGAGCATGTCGAGCATTTAGCAGCAGTGCTAAGGTTTTTGATAGAGCATCAGTGGTATGCTAAGCTTAGCAAGTGCAGTTTATTTCAGACTGAGGTACATTACTTGGGGCATGTTGTCTCCAAGGAGGGAATTGTAGTAGATCTAGAGAATATAATGGACATCATGGAGTGGGTAGCTCCTAAAAGTGTGGATGAGGTGAGATCTTTCATGGGTTTAGCAGGATATTATAGGAGGTTCATCAGGAACTTCTCGTAGATTTATTATCCTATCACATCATCATAAAGGAAAGGTAAGAAGTTTTACTGGATAGAGGAGTGTGAGGCTAGATATGAGAAACTTAAGTAGTTGTTGACACATGCACCAGTTCTACAGATTGCAGATCTAGACAAAGAGCTTGTGGTATGCACAGATGCTTGCAAGAGAGGTTTTGGTGGAGTCCTTGTGCAGGATGGATAGGTGGTATGATATGAGTCCAAAAAACTAAACGAGCATGAGCAGAACTACCCGACACATGATCTTGAGTTGGTAATGATTATACACGCATTGAATATGTGGAGACATTATCTTCTTGGCAGGATTTTTGTACTTATGAGTGATCACATTGGGTTGATGTATTTGTTTGACCAGTCGAATCTGAATGCCAGGCAGGCTAGATGGTTGGCCATGATCAACAAGTTTGATTTTAATATTAGGTACATCAAAGGTAAAGAGAACAGGGTGGAAGATGCTCTCATCAGATGGGTATAGGTAAATCACTTGGCAGTTATGAGCTCCTATGGGAAAGACTTACATGATAGGATCTTGCTGACAGGTTAGCAGGATGTTCGGTATATGGAGATTGTGCACAGGTTGCAGCAGGGTGTTGGTATAGGTACAAGTGGTAGTACAGGTACAGGCACAGGTACACGTATAGAAGTAGGTGCATAGGGTATGGATTATTGTCTTACAACAGATGGGTTGGTTAGATTTCGAGAGAGGATATATGCATTGGATAACAGTGAGCTCAAGAAGGCGATCATGAGGAAGTTTCATGCGAAACCTTATTCAAGTCACCTAGGTTATTAGAAGACACTAATATTCATGAAGAGATTCTACTATTGGCCAAATTTGAAGAGGAATGTAGCAAAGTTTGTGGTGAGGTGTTTCGACTGTCAATGAGTGAAAGGAGAGTTATTTCCATCATGGTTATCATGAAATGGAATGTGAAACCTTTGTCAACCTATCCACGATAACCAGAATGGAAATGGGAGTTTATTTCCATGGATTTCATCACAGATTTGTCAAAGATAGTGAGACAACATGATTCCATCATGGTTATTATGGACAGGTTGACAAAGGTTTCACATTTCATTCCATTGAAGTGTACATTCTCAGCTAGTAATGTAACATAGGTATTCATCAGAGATGTGGTCAGGTTGCATGATGTTCCAAAGAAGATTGTTTCAGACAAGGATGCAAATTTCACTTCCAATTTCTAGAAGGAGTTATTTGCAGGTTTGTGCAGAGAGTTGGCCTTTAGTACAACTTATCATCCGTGGACAGATGGAAAAATAGAGAGGGTCAATAGGATATTGGAGGACATGTTGAGGATGTATGTGATGCATCAGTAGCAGAACTGGGAAGAGTATCTTCCTTTGGTAGAGTTCGCATACAACAATGGTTATGAATCATTGAGGATGAGTCCTTTTGAGGCATTGTATAGGCATAGTTGTAACACTCCTATTATTTGGAGTGATCTGGTTAGCAAGGTATTTATTTGACCAAATATGTTGGTAGACATGGAACAAGAACTGTAGGTTATCAAGAACAATCTAAAGGCAACACAGGATATGCAGAAGAGTTATGTAGATAGGAACAGGTTGTTCAAAGGGTTCTAGGTTAGGGAATAGGTGAACTTTTGCATCAAACCGAAGAAGAGCTCCTTGCGGATTGGATCTTGTGCCAAGCTCGCACCACGGTTTTGTTGACCCTTTAATATAATTGAGGGGATTGGGCTAGTAGCCTATAAACTTGCACTGCCTTCGACAGTGAAAGTCCATGATGTTTTCCATGTATATTTTCTTAAGAAGTATGTTAAGGATGTTGACCAGTGATTGACTGGTTTGTATTGCAGGTGGGTCCAGATGGAGAATTCCAGTTGGAGCCTCAGTGTATGTTGCAAAAAAAGGTGCTTATGCTTTGGAATCGAGAAATCGAGCAATTTAAAGTGCAATGAAAGCACTTTGTGTTCGATGAAGCTACATGGGAGATGATGGATCAGATACAATATATGTATCCTTCCTTGTTTGTCGGTTGAGGCAAAGCAGCTTTGATATGGTGTTATGGGTATATCCTTTGATATGGTGTTTTGGTATGTGCTTTGATACGGTGTTTTGGTAAATGCTTTGATAGGGTGTTTCGTATATGCTTTGATATGGTGTTTTGGTATATGTTTTGATATGTTGTTCTGGTATATGTTTTGGTACATGTTTTGATATATATTTTGGTGATATTACTATATGTACATATGTTTATGGATGTAAATACTACCATGACCTATGTTATAAAGCTCCACTAAGCAGTATGGGTGTCATTCCATTATGATTATGTTGTCATGTTACTATTCTATCATGTGGTTATGTTATCATGATGTTATGATGTCATGTGGGTTGGCACTCAATGGGATGATCATTGTAAATACCATAATGAGCTATGTTATAAAGCTCCAGTATATGGTATGTTGTCATGATGTTTTGATTTGAGCAGGTCTTTCATTGTAAATATTGCATTGAGCTATGTTATAAAGCTCCATGAGCAGTATGTCTTCTTTCATTAGGTTTCTAAGGTATATGTGTGATTGAACACCAAGGACAGTGTCCCCCAAGGGGGAGGGTTCTATAATAGCCCTGGTGAAAATTCCATGTAATAAAAGTTAAAAACAATAACCACGGTTGATGGGACACTTATTCCAAGTTGAATGTTGGGAAAGACATCCTAGGGGGTGTTCATTTGGTTGTTTATGGCTAAGGAAATTGGAAAAGGCAATGGGTAAGGGTTTGGAAAGGAAAAATGGCATTTTTGGGAAAATTATTTATGAAAATAATGGAAATTAGGAGAAAAGGGAGGTGAAAGGTCACAGGTTGTGTGTGAGGAGGAAAATAAAGGAAAATAATGGAAAATGAAGAAAATAGAAGCCTCATTCATAAACAGGCTTCTAAGGATCAGTTGGTAACCTTTTGTCAGTTTAGCTTTGGAGCTCTCTCATTATTATCTCTCTCTCACTCACTCTTGGACACTTAGAGTTTCTTGGAGCACTTAGGCATTGGAGCAAGAAAGAAAAAGAAGGAAAAAGGAAGAAAAAATCAAGTAGGGAAAGGCAGGATCAAGAAGATACAACATGATTCATTGTAGGTATCAAATTGCATGTGTATTTTCCTTGCTATATTTGTCATGCATGGCATTGCATGTGGTTCTTTTGTACCATGGCATGGGTTTTTCTAGGTGTGACAATGTTCTTCAGCCTAGCCTTACCACTTCTTGATAGATTTGATGAGATGGGTTTCTCATATTCGGTAAATGTGAGATGGTTGGATGGATTCAAAGCTGAGTGGGGTGGATCTCCGAACTGACAAACACATGGCCTAGTGGTTCCTAAACTGGGATGTGGATCACGGTCAAGCCATTGGCCTAGTAACCCCTGAACCAAATTGTGGGTTCTGGTAAAGCCAGATTGTGTGCCTAGGAATCCTTACCAATGAATGGAGGGATATACGGTAAAGCCAAGAGGTGGATTTTTCTCTCTGTTGGGCCTAGTAGTCCTGAGATGGGACGTATGGTAAATCCTGGAGAGTATGTCTCCGTGTAGGGCCTAGTGATCTCTAGATTAGACTGTGGACTGTGGTAAAGCTTGAGAGACTACAAGACACTCAAAATTCCTCACGGTGTAGGCAGAGAACTATGGTGGCATCCATGCGTGTTGGTGTTCATTCTTATAATATGGCACGGGGGTGATTGGCTGAAGAGAGACTTGGCTCAGCCAATCTATGGCTGGGTGGAACGTGGTAGTCCCATCTTTAGTTGGTTTATTGCATTCATTAATGATATTTTCATTCCCTTGATTTTCATATGTAAATGTATTGATGTATATGTGGATTTTATGGTTGATATGTTCATGATATTTCTGTCCCTATAATGCTAGTTATATGTATGTTTTATGGCAGCAGCTATGTATGGCTCTCAACATGTTTTTACTTGTAAATGAATGGATAATGTATCTATGGACTAATAGATGATAATGCAGCAAATGACATGAGGGAAAAATGGTTCTTAGTGATTCTCAGATAAGGACAAGATCCCTATGTTGAATTTTGTTGATTACACCTGTAGATTACATGCTTGTGATATGCTTGAGAAAATGCCTGTCATGGCTAGTAGGGGTCTGGTTAAGGTCTTGTTCAGATTATTACTTTTGCATCATTGTTTCCCTGTACTTTTATTGATTTTAAGCTATCACTCCATTATGGGCAGTGACCTAGGATCTGGGCCTGAAAAAGTGGCTTAAATCCCGCGGTCGCTGGCACAGAAATGGAAATTTTAGTCGATGGTCACTGAAACGCAAGCCTGTGAAAGCAACTTTGGGTTTTTGGATGCTCTCTTGCCCATAGCATGGGAGTGATTGAGACCTAAGGTGTCCATAAAATTAGTGGGACCCAGGGACAGGTTGTCTGAGTGGCTAACTTATCTCCTAAATATTCTGAAGATGATGTTGGATGATTGTGTGTGATGTTTCCATTGATTCATCTTCTTTAAGGTCACATAGGAGGTCGAATCCAATCATAGTAGCCTCTTGTCTCATGTTTACCCTAGTTGGATAGTTACTTGGGTAGATTTGGGAGGAGGGTGTCACATCCTCTCACATTAAAAAAATGTCATTTATGTTCCAGGTCTAAAGAAGAATTTGGTTTCAGTTGCTATGTTGGAGGATCGTGGCTACGATGTGATATTCAGAAAAGGAAAGTCTTTCGTTCATCACATAGCCTTAGGACAAGTGAATCAGATTGGGGTTCAAGTGAAGAATGTCTACAAATTAGATGTAGAAGATTGTGTTTCTTTGAGCACAAAAGCAAAGAAGGTGTAGAGGAGAGACATCGGTGAATTGTGGCATAGAAGATTGGGTCACTTGCACCATGGAGCTTTGAATATCATGCAAGATATTTCTACAGGACTTCCCAAGGGTATACTGGAGCAAAGAGATAGATGCAAAGGGTTCACATTGGATAAGTACACCAAAGCCACCTTTCTTGATAGGAACAGTCGAGCACAAGTGATCCTTGAAATATTTCACTCAAATGTGTGTGGACCATTCTCGACAACCTCCACAGCCAAGCACATGTATTTTGTAATATTTGTAGATAATGTCTCACGTAAGTGCTGTATTTTCTTCATGCAGAAGAAAGATCAAATGTTCTCTAAATTTTATGAATTTAAAGAACTTGTTGAGAAAGACACTGGAGAAAAGTGAAGGCTCTTAGGAGCAATAACAATGGAGAATATGTGTCGAATGAATTCAAGAACTTTTGTGCATCATAAGGAATTTGACGGGAATTAATAGCACCTCATAACCCAAAATAAAATGGGGTGGTTGAAAGGAAGAACATAAGTATTGTGGGAGTTGCACAGGGGATGTTACATGATCAGGGCCTACCATTTCACTTGTGGGTTGAAGCATGAAACACAACTGTATATGTGTAGAACATGAGTCCTTGTTAGATTCTCGGGATGAATAGACTAGAAGAATATTTTTCAGGTAAGAAAGAAGATGTGGCACACTTTAGGATCTTTGGTTCATCAATTTAATGTCATGTTACCAAGGATGCAAGGAAAAATCTAGAGCCAATAGTTGATTTGGGCATATTTGTGGGGTACAATGATACACCTCCCAACTATCAGGTGTGCCTGTCATCTCACAGGATGAAAGTGGTTCCTAGAGATGTGAAGTTTGATGAAGATAAGGCCATGAGATGTTCCCTTGAGAGGGAGCTTCAGTTGCATGCAAATAAGGAGTTTTTAGCTCCAAAGGAAGAACCTTAGGATGATGTGGAGAAACCACATGTAGAGGATAAAAGAGTGGAAGCATCCACTCATGCAGAGACTTACAGAGATGGAAGGAAGTGCACTAGAGAAGATGACAGATTGATGCATGATTCTAGAGAGAATGTGGGAGCACCCACATCACAACGTAGGCAGAGTAGTTCACCAAATCAGTACACTATATACACGACTCTGATGAGAAAGAGTGTAGAGATTGAGCCATCCTCATTTAAGGAAGTAGTGTAACAACCAATATGGGTTTTTGCCATGGTAGAGGAGTATGACTCCATTATTAGAAACAGTGTTTGGGAAGTGGCCCCAAGACTAACAGACAAGTCAGTGGTGAGTTCCAGATGGATTTACAAGGTAAAGCAAGTAGCAGATGGGAGTGTGGATAAAAACAAGGCTAGATTTGTGGCTAGAGGGTTCTCTCAGGTGGAGGGAATTTATTACGAGACCTTTTCTCCAATAGCAAGGTACTCTTTAATCATATCTATTCTAGAACTTTCAACGCAGATGGGATGGAAGATACATCATATGGATGTGAAGACAACATTCCTTAATGGAGTGATTGAGGAGGAGGTGTAAATTAAGCAGTTGAAAGGATTTGATACCTTTAACAGAGTGTCACATGTTTTTAGACTTAAACAAGAACTGTATGGATTGAAACAACCACCCCATGATTGGTACACCAGGATTGACAACTATTTCACCAGGTTGGGCTTCACCAAAAGTGAAGTAGATGTGAACCTTTACCATATTGTGGTTGAAGGTAAATTGATGATTATTGTATTATATGTCGATGATTTAATTCTAACAGGTGATGAGAAGCTAGTAAAATATTGCAAGAGAATTCGAGATGAAGGACTTGGGGCTCATTCATTATTTCCTTGATATGGAAGTATGGCAAGGAGATGAGAAATTGTTTGTCTCTTAGGGAAAGTATGCCAATGAGATAATGAAGAAGTTCCACGTGGAGAGAACCAAACCCATGGAGACTCCTCTAGTAGGGAATTGGATGAAAGAAGATGCCACTTCTGGTGAATTAGTGGAGGCTACTATTTATAGGCATCTTATGGGTTAACTTATGTATTTGGTGAACACATGAATAGATATATGTTTTGTAGTGAACTAGCTTAGTCAAGAAATGGTTAAGCCAACCTAACTTTATTGGAAGGCAACTAAACATGTGTTGAGATACCTTAAAGGAAACACTTAGTTTGGTTTTTGGTACAGACGGACAGAGGGAGTGAAGCTTCAAGGATTCACGATGCAGATTGGGTAGGGATTCCATCCAAAAGGAAGAGAACATCAGGGGGAATCTTCAGTATTGGGCCAACAACAATTTCTTGGTACAACATGAAGCAGAGATCAGTTGCACTTAGTTCGGCAGAAGCAGAGTACATGGATGCTAGTCAAGTAGCTTGTGAGGATATCTGGATGAGGAGAATCATTGTGGGTTATTTGGTCAGCAGATGGATCCCACAGTGATTTACTGTGTCAACTAGAATTGTATCAAACTCTTTAAGAATCAATTTTTTCATGATTTTTCCAAGAATATCAACATCCAATATCACCATCTACGAGATTGTGTGCAGAGGAGAATCATGTTGCTGGATTACATTCCTACAAAGGATCAGGATGCAAACATCTTGACTAAGGCACTATCAAGTGGAAAATTCAAGTTCCATAGAGGCATGATTGGCGTATCTGATAATCCCTTTCTTGTTGAGAGGGAGTGTTGAAAATGAAACAAGAAAATCCTAATTTAATTTTTTCCTTGAATTAAATTAGGAATACAATTGTAATTCCACATCACAAGACAACTTGTATGAGTTAACTAAGTTAATTTGACTTAGTTGGCTCAGTTAATTCGAATTTAGAGTCTAACTTGTGTCATGTAGAGTGTCTTGTAGAAATTCCCACCTGTAGATCACTTGATAATGCAATAGACTAAAGCAAAATACTTGATCTACTTCTACAACCAATTTAGCGGAAGCTTAATCAATTTGAGCAACATCAATAAGAACACATATAACTGACATGGAGAAATCAATCACACATAACACAGAAGAAATATCCAGGGGAAAGCACCACTCTAAAACCACATCTCTGTATTATCATACAAGTGGAAATATAACCAGTATTACAAAAAGAATCAGCTCAAAAGCTATCATGTTATCTCTGCAATACCTCTGCTACTCATAGACAGTCAAAGGCCTCTATCTAACCTCAAGTCTGCCCTCCAAGCCTCCTATTTCTTTGCACAATTCTGATTGGGGTCTAGTGCAGCCACATGTGTGAATTGTCTCTTCACACACTCACTAACCTTTGATCCAACTACGCAGTCCTGAAGGAGATAATTCCTCATCATGGATGAGCTTCCTTTATAGGAAAAATATTCATCCAACTGATATAGGAAAAATATTCATCCAACTGATAGTACATTGTCCCTTCTATGATCTCAACTGGGTCTCTGTTTGAACTAACATGCATGAGTTATTCATGAGAGAATCTTCAATTATATGAAGTACAACAATTATATGCCAGCATGCATTAACTAATTGAACTCACATTAATTTAAACAAACTATTTAAATCAATTATAACTAGACTTGACTCAGTTAATTGGGCCAACTAATTAAACTCAAATTAGAACTCATCCTTATCTCTTTAACTGATGGATAAATTCCTCAATTAATAGATAAAATATTGCATGTCCTCACATAGACTTCATGTTTGATTTTTCACAACTAATTAAATCATGGAGAATTAATTAATTTATTTTCAAACAGTTGTTAAGTTCAAATTCGAATTTTACTTCATATTTCTAGTCCAGGGACTGACTAAATAAGAATCCATCCTGAACTGCTAAAAAATAGAATGCTAATTTTAGCACTTCCATTTTTCATTCCCTGTTGCTCAATCTAGCACTGGTACCCAAATTGCTATTTATAGCAGTGCTATTTTTAGCACTTCTATTTTTAGCATTTCTTGTTGCTATTTTCAACACTCCCTCTCAACAAGAAAGGAATTCATCTTGAACCCGATCCTATACCTCTGGAATGTTCTGCATGCAACACTTCTACCAAGTGTGGTTGCTCCAACAACTCTCGGAACAAAAAAAACTCCCCATAGACCTCTCTGTTGGGCTAGAAACATACTCTGATGT
Organism: Pinus tabuliformis; assembly: GCA_031772625.1. Classification (NCBI taxonomy): domain Eukaryota; kingdom Viridiplantae; phylum Streptophyta; class Pinopsida; order Pinales; family Pinaceae; genus Pinus; species Pinus tabuliformis. The sequence continues at coordinate 905,203,685 of CM062816.1, read as the reverse complement.
TGAAGCTCTACCTGCTGTTGACAAGTGCTCCCTCTCTAACCTCTGAGCTGCTACAACACTCCATGCATCTCGCACCGTTGCGCACCTCTCTGTGCCATCCTGCACTGGTGCAACACTCCTGTGCCTCTCGCATTGTTGCAGCCTACTAGCTCTACACAGTCCTAGGACTCTTGCACTATAGCTCTCTCTGCCATTCCATCCGCATCTATCTCTACCCAATCAGTCAATCCTGCTACTTCTCATTGGGGCTCCTATAGCAAAGTCAAATCAAAGAGGTTGGGTACCTCAAGGATCCTTCCCCTCCTCCTTGGGACGATCACTCCACATCACCCCACCTCCTACTTGGAGGTATGGCTGCATGTGATCCCTCTACCCACCTGGCTCAAAGTTTCCCCCTACTGGAGGTCTTTGCATGAGTAGATGTCTCTACTCGATCTCCTCTCAACTTCCCCTATTGTGGCTGCTCCACAACCTCCTGAAGTTTCTGCACCAATCGTGGCTCCTCCACAATCGTTTGAGACTTCTTCTGGCGCTGCATATTGAGAGGTAATTTACTCTCCCTCTCAACCACCAAGTCTCCATCAGTTGTCTTGCTCCTCAAGGCTTTTCATGTATCTTGAACCTCAAGAGCATATAGGTTCTTGACCCATGAACTGATCTGCTTCACCTATCTAGCGATGATGTGTCTAAGGAAAAACTTTCCCTTATTGAAGACTACATCATTACCTCTATCTTCCAGCATCATGATCGACACCAAGTTTCTCTTCAATCCTGGTACATACTTGACATCGGTCAAGGTAAGGCGAGCTCCATGCTCCCTCTGAAAAATAACCGTGCCTACACTTGAGACACTATACTTTTCATCATTACCCATCGCTATGAGTATCTGGAGATCTTTCTCCTCCAAAGTTCTTTAACAAACTCTTGTCGCCAGTCATGTGGAAAGAAGCTCCACTGTCAAGAAACCAACCACTTCCCACCATGGATGAAACCATGCATGCGAATAGTGTGAAATCCAAATCGAACTGTGAGGCCAGTGCCTCACCTTTTGATCCTTCCACTAATCCCTTCTTGGATTTCCTCAGTGGACAATTTGTAGCAAAATGGCCCACCTCATGACAATGAAAGCATCGCACTTTTGATTTGTCAAACTTCTTCCCACCATGGGAAGAACTGGATTCAGAATGAGAAACCTTCTCCTTCCCCTTCTTCGCCTTACTCGCTAAGGCACAGTTTTCTTCATCCTCCATGGATGAAGAACCATCTCTGGTGCTTCTTCTTATCTCCTCCTGCATCAAATCTGACCAAAGTCATTCCCAATCTGGTAGTTTCTCTCTTCCATTAACCGAGTCCTGGTAGCTATGCTAGCTCTTAGGAAGACCGAGGAGTGCAAGACTCGCCATGTCATCATTAGCTGTCACGATCCCTACACTTCCAAGCTCATCCCAGCATGTGGTGAGCTTGTTCAGATATGTAGAGATCGTGTTGCCCTTTCCACACTTGATCTTTTGAAGCTTGTCTTTCAGTGCGAGCTTCGTCTGATCATTGCTATTCTGATATAGATCTTTCAATGTTTTCCACATTGAAAACGATGTTTCCTTCCCATGGAGACTCGAGACTATGTGATCTAGAACTCCCTCCAGAAGGATTCTCCTTGCTCTAGCCACACATTTCTTCTATTTAGCCAATTCAGCAGCACTAGTCGGCTTGGGGACTTCTTGATCAATGAATTCCTTTAGACCGTTATCCTCTAGCACTGCTTCCATGTGATCCTTCTAGGCTATATAATTCGAACTGCCATCAAGGACATATTCGAGTCTCAAACCATTGAACGCCATAGGTGAAATAGAGATGTGATAAGAACTCGATTTCTATATTCAGGAATCACAAACCCTTCTTGTATTCTATTCTTCCTTGATCACCTTTGCTTCGATACCATGTAGAAATTTTTCTAAAAAACCTTGCTCTGATACCATATAGAAATTCACACCTTTAGATCACCTAATAATGCAATAGACTAAAGAAAAATACTTGATCTACTTCTACAACCAATTTAGCGGAAGCTTAATCAATTTGAGCAACATCAATAAGAAGACATATAACTGATATGGAGAAATCAATTACACATAACACAAAAGAAATATCCAGGGGAAAGCACCAACCTAAAACCCCATCTCTGTATTATCATACAAGTGGAAATATAACCAGTATTACAAAAGAATCAGCTCAAAATCTATCCCATTCTCTTTGCAATACCTCTGCTGCTCATAGACAATCAAAGGCCTCTATCTAACCTTTGGTCTGCCCTCCAAGCCTCTATTTCTTTGCGCAATTCTGATTGGGGTCTAGTGCAGCCACATGTGTGAATTTGCCTCTTCACACACTCACTAACCTCTGACCCAACTACGCAGTCCTGAAGGAGATAATTCCTCATCATGGATGAGCTTCCTTTATAGGAAAAATATTCATCCAACTAATAGTACACTGTCCCTTCTCTAATCTCAACCGGGTCCCTGTCTGAAATGACATGCATGAGTTATTCATGAGATAATATTCAGTTATTTGAAGTACAACAGTTATATGCTAGCATGCATTAACTAACTGAACTCACATTAATTTAAACAAATTGTTTAAATCAATTATAACTGGACTTGAATCAGTTAACTGAGCCAACTAATTACAACTCAAATTAGAACTCATCCTTATTTCTTTAACTGATGGATAAATTCCTCAATTAATAGATAAACTGTTGCATGTCCTCACATAGACTTCATGTTTGATTTTTCACAACTAATTAAATCATGGAGAATTAATTAATTTATTTTCAAACAGTTGTTAAGTTCAAATTCGAATTTTACTTCCTATTTCTAGTCCAAGGATTGACTAAAATTGGAATCCATCCTGAACTGCTAAAAATAGAATGCTATTTTTAGCACTTCCATTTTTCATTCCCTGTTGCTCAATCCAGCATTGGTACCCAAATTGCTCTGTGCTATTTTTAGTAGTGTTATTTTTAGCATTTCTTGTTGTTATTTTCAACATGTCTCCTACTTTATAAGAGCCCTGGTTGAAGTTATTTTGAGTTGTAATTAATTAATTCAGTTTAACTAAGTTAAAGTCAATTAAACTAGTACCAACTGATGGAGGAACTAGTAGGAGGTCAGACAGTGGGGTGTTGCTTCATGTGTTCAACCAGTTAACTGATTACTCACTCATAAATAATTCATGCATGTCTATTTGAGAGTTACCTAGTTGATATTGGAGTTTAGGGACAATGTACTATCCATTGTATAATCATCTGAATTGTAAGCTGGTGCATGCAATTAGAGGAAGGCCTATGATGGATTGCACAATTCCAATTGAGGAATTTCCCTAATTAATAGCGATTGATTCCCAAGGAAACAATGCAAGGAAATAGTGACTTGGGAAAACATAAAATTGGTTAAGTGTTGGCCTAGGCTTGTGTAGGAAGTTGTGAGACAGATAGAGATAGTGCATAGGTTGCTCGGTCTTGAGAAAAGTAGTGTAATCTTCTCATATTTTATGACTAATGCAATATACAGACAACAGGGGTTTTGAGTTGTGGATTTCCCAAGGAAATCATTGTGTAATGTGTTGATTGAATTATTTCTCTTGTATGATTCGTGATTTCACGATCGTTTAATTGTTTCCATTGATGAGTAGAGTAGATTCAAGTCTATTATCTTAGTAAATTACAATTAACAGTTTGAATCTACACGGAATTTATACATGAGGTATGAGTTTGATTTTGTCGTCTATTGGTGTTTGAGTGTCTAATATGTCATCTACTTGTTGTTTGAATATTTGATTAATTACATGACATGAGTATGTGTCTATGAGATTGCATGAAGGAATGAATTTATTGTAACACAAATTGTACTAGCCCACTTTGTTCTGAGACGACTAATATACACTTGAGTGCCAGTTATAGTAGTATGAATTACGACTGTTGATTGATTATGACATGGATGATTTCAAATTAATAGACATCATAACTTGATCTTGGAACATGTGACTACCATGTGTGAATCATTGCATGGAAGCATGCTTAGCAATAACATGACAAGGTAATACTTGATTTGTTTATATAACTATCAGTTGGGTGATGTGATAGTACATAGTAAGACTCAATTACAGCAAGGTAAAAGTTAAAAGAAAGGAATTGGGTGAGAATTCCTTTGGCTATGTTTGGAAACTGCAATTCTAAATGAATGAATGATTTGCATGAACACATGAAGTCTTCTTAACCTTGATGTTATCTGACATTATGTGGATATGTGCTATATTTATGAGCATGTATTTTATAAGTATAACAATTGGTTTCTAGTTATGGTTGGATTCATCAATGAATTGGAGTTCCTTTATAAGTGCATGTGTTCAGTTACAAGGCAGTGTGCTTGGCACAACAAGGTAAGGTAAACACTATATTGTTATGTTTATTTATGCACTGACAGTTATGTGTTTATGGTAGTATGATGCAAGGAATTGCATGGCAAAAGAGATTGCCATGAAATCTTGAACAAGGCTTAGGTTGAGATTTCCCTTTGAAGCATTGGGAACCCATGGGGATTGAATTATGGTGTCTATTGCTACTTTTTTGGTTTCAATATTTTTAGATTTGTTGTGCTTGATTGGTAGTTTTGTTTATGTCTAGTGTATGACCATACCACTTTGTTTGTGGTGTCATATTGTTATTATTTTCATGGTTTTCTTCTTGTTTGTTTCTTGTGCTTCCCTTTTATGTTTTGACGGTATTGGGAATTGGTTTGGGAAAGAGGAAAGTTAATGGATCTCGAGGAGAGCTAAATGAAATCTGACAGGTAATGTAAGACATAGATGAATCTCGATGCATAAGTAAGGGAAGTTGAAGGCAAGAATATGACAACCGAGTGGACTAGTGGGTCCATTGGGATAAATGGACAATGGTAGTACATACATGAGAAAGGAAAAGTAAATGGATTGAGGCATTAGATGCCTTGGCTATGTTGGGAACTATTGTTCTCAATGTTGTGCATGGATAAGGGGAGTTCTCTTAACCTTGACCTTATGATATCTAGTAATTATGTTGTGATCATGATTATGATTATGTCTATATATGTATATTGTATGAATGTCATTGTCTAATAGGGTTGTCAGGGATCATTCTTGTGGAGGAATGATTTCTTATGAAAGTGAATGACATGAAGAGGTTCTTGGTTTATGAGGAATCAAGTGGGAAGAGTAGCCATGACAGACCTTTGAGGGCATTATGTGAGTATACTATGTCTATGTTTATGTTATGGCAGGTAATTTCGAGGGATACATCAGTAGAAGTAGTGTGATATGCGAAATGCTGGGACAAGAATGGATAATGGATAAGACACTAGAAGCAAGGTTGCTTGTTAAGGACAATGTGGTCTTAGGATGTGTAGTACTGTTGTTGTGTACATGTAGCATACACAATATTGTGTACATATGATGTTGCGTGCATGTTGCATATATAGTGTTGTGTGTATGTTGTGTATGCAATGTTGGGTATCGATGATGCTAAGCACATGTCACATATGCAATGCTATGTACAAATGGTGCTATGTACATGTTGTAAATGTGGTGCTATGTATATTTGGTGCAGTGTACATGTTTTATATGCGATGTTGTGTGGATATGGTGTAGTGTACAGGTTGTACATGCGATGCTATGTACATATAGTACATTGTGCATGATTGTACATGTGGTGTTGCACGCATGTGGTGCTATGTACATATGGTACACGTGGTGTTGTGTGCATGCGATGTTAAGTACATGTTGTGTAAGTGGTGTTGTGTACATGTGGTGTTATGTACATGCCGTGTAGGTGGTGCTGTGTACACGTTGTGCAGGTGGTGCAGTGTACATGTGGTGTTGTGTAAAAGTTATGCAGGTTGTGTCATGTATGTGTGGTGCTGTATAAACATTGTGCAGGTGGCATTGTGTATAGGTGGTACTATATACATGTTGTACCTATGGTACTATTGTACACGTGGTATTGTGTGCATGTCGTACATACTGTGTTGTGTGCATGTGGTAATGTGTGCATTTTGTACATGTTGTTTTGTGTATATGTGGTACTATGTATGTGCATTGTGTAGTCATGGTATTGTGACATGTGTATTCATTATGTTGTATTTTTCATAAGTATTTTATTTTGTTGTACATCAGATGTAGGTGTATGTATTGTGCTGTACAATAGGGGCAAGTGTATGTGTGGTGTTATACACCAAGTGTAGGCATATGTATTGCATTGTGGGGTACACCAGGAGTAGGTGTATGTGTTGGATAGTACACCATGTGTGGTTGTATGTGCGTGATGTACATTGTGTGTATTTGTACATGTTTGAAGAGAAGAGGAGGGACTGGGTGTTTGTCAGGTGTGGCAACTGATCTGGTGTGTGTATGAAAAGGAAAAAGGACAAACGTAGAAGCAAAGGACTGATTAAAGGATAAGTACTAGTATTTTATTTCAGTTTCAATTATGCATGTGATCTATGATTATGGTTTATGATGATTTCATGTGATTCATGATTTTGATCTATGCTTGTTGTGTTTTGAGCTAATCGGTTGTGATATGTTTATTCATGATGATTTGATCAAACAACCAATTTGACTTGTTGTGACAGGAAGTAAACAGAATTGCAAGTGTACCTTATTGATGGGCCACCAATGAGGTATGATTTGAGTTTATTTTGATTTTTTTTAATCTAATGGAAATTACATACTTGGTACATGAAATCATGAAGATGCCTGGTTGGGTGGTTGAAACTGATTGCAAGAATTAGCAACATCAATGAAAGGAATTGGAACATGCAACAATATGTTGATGAAGCATTCAGGAGTAGGGAATTGTGGGACATTGGTACCTAGTAGTGTCCATGTATTTCCATGAGCATGCTATGACCATTATGATGGTTTTGAGGTAGGGATATGCCTTGGTTTTTGTATCTTCCGATGCGAGGAAACCTTTCCAAGGGATGGATCGCTGGGAATGTGGATATCAGGGAACCTAGAAGGTGAGTGGTTGCACGCAAGGGGGTGGCTGTATTTCTTGAGGGATTGTGTAGCAAAGAAGGGAAGGTCGGGGATGGATTTTTTTTGTTCATTAGCATTTCCAGATGGAATCATATGCACATTGGGAGTGTGCCCTAGAACAATGATCCAGGAACTGTTCACTGAGAGGACAATTGGCACAGTATTGTGGCACTGGACATTTTATGCAAATTTGACTTTGTAAGTGGATTTTGGACTTCCTGGGAAGGAGGTGAATCCTGATAATACTTTGAGGGTCAAGGTGTGAGCCTATGAATTCCATTTTTGTGGATGAAGGCATCGTATGATTTTATTTTATGGTTGAGAAAATGTGCATATGTGTATATGTGTATATCATTGTAAATATTGTATCGAGATGGATTTATAAAGCTCCATAGACAGTATGGTCAATTGTTGGTTGAAGTAAATGTGCATGAGATTATCTGTGGTTGTTATAGTAAATATCAGAATGAGTTGTGTTATAAAGCTCTAGTAAATGGTATGTTTGTCATGTTTTCAGCAATGGTCATTGTAAATATTGCAACGAATTGTGTTATAAAGCTCCATGTGCAACATTTTTTGGTTTTCAGTGGTTTTGCTGGTTATAGGTGTCATTGAACACTGAGGACGGTGTTCCCCCATGGGGGAGGGTTCTGTAACAACCCTAGTTAAAAATCCATGCAATAAATTTAATAAAGGAAAAATATTAACCAAGGTCATGGGACACATATTCCAAGCTGAATGTTGGTAAAAAATCCAAGTGTGGGTGTTGATTTGGTTTATTAAGGTTTTGGAAAGGCAAGAGGCATTAATTGACATTTTATTTATGGAAATAATGGAAAATAGGAAAAAAGGAAGGTGAAAGGTCATAAGTTTCATATGAGGAGGAAAATGAAGGAACATAATGGAAAATGAAGAAAATAGAGGCCTTAATGATAAAAAGGTTTATGAGGATCAGTTGATGGCCTTTTGACAATTTTTAGATGTAGCTCTCTTCTATTCTCTCACTCTCTCATACTCTTGCACACTTAGAGTATTCTTGGAGCACTCTAGCATTAGGGAAATAAGGCTAAGGGAGGATAAGAAAGTAAGAGGAAGCAAGGATCAAGTAAGGAAGAGTGGGATTCAAGTGGCTGCAGTGGGATAACTTGTAGGTATCAAGTTTCATGTATGATTTCCTTGCTAATTTGGGCATGCAAGGTACATGAATGTGTGTATTTAGTTCTCTTGCTGACATTGGCATGGTTCTTGCTAGGTGTGACAGTGGTTTTCATCCTTAACTTGCCATTTCTAGATAGCCAAGGTGTAATGGGGTTCTCTTGTTTTGGTTGACCTAGATTTCCATATGGTTTTCGAAACTGAGTGGGGTGGTCTCATGGGAGAAACACAAGGCCTAGGAATCCATGGACCAGTGAAGGTGGGGTTGCAGTAAAGCCTGATTGTGTATCCCCTTGTTAGGCCTAGGAATCCATGACTGGTGAATGGCGGGATATAAATTAAATCTTACAGGGTGGAGCGTTATTGGGCCCAGGAATCCTTAATTAGTGAATGGTGGGATAAACGATAAATCTTAGAGATGGAGACAGACAAATTCCTCATGGTTTAGGTGGAGAGATTCAGAGGCATCTAGTGATCTGATGGCATTGCAGTAGAGCCTGGTTTTATTAATGAGGGTTTTGGGCTTAGGAATCCCGTGGTGTATATATGGTAAAGTTTGTGGAGGCCTTGATTGGTTATGTTGTGAGTCCCACATTCATGCTTGGAATATGACACAGGGGTGATTAGATGAAAGAAAGATTTGGTTTAGCCCAATCTATGGTCAAGTGGTTCGTGGAAGTTCCTGACTTGGTTGGCCTATGCATACATTAATAAGAACTCCTTTTCATTTAGTATTTCATGTGTAAATGTACTTGCTAATATGTGGTTATAATGGCTTTTCTACTCTTGTTATTATGTTGGATATATGTTGGTTATAAGCATGGTCCATGACAAACTTTGGTTATGGATCTCATCATGATTTTATTAGTACATGAAATGTGAATGATTATATGACCTAATATATGATATTGCAACTATTTTGATAAGGCATCAAGGCTTCTTGACGATTATGAGATAAGTATGATGCCCCTATGCTCATATTTGTGGTTATGACTTGTAGGTTACATGTTTGTGATATGTTTGACAAAATGTTTTCCATGGATAGTAGGGTTCAGGTCAAGTATTTGTACCAATGTTGGCATTAGTAGATTTAATTCATTGTTACTTATCATTTATGAAAGTTTCATGAAGTTTTGGGCAGAGGCCTAAGACCTAGCCCTTAAAAAGGGGCACACAATTTGGGTTCATTAGCTCAGAACTGCCTGAAGAAGGCCACAGTCGCATGAATTCCTTATTATGGGAGTGTTTAGAGGGTCTCAATCACATGCATGGCTTGTCATGGGAGAGGTTGGGGTATAGCTCAACAAATTTACAGGTTGCCTCAGGGATTGGGAACCTGGAAGGGTTGGTTGTCTCTTGAAGGTTTTGTAGCTCTTGAGAAAGGTCAGATTGGTTTTGTTTGGTTAGTTCCACTTCCTTAACTATACATGGGGAGTTGAATAACATCATAATAACTCTTCGTCACATGTTTACCCCAGTGGAACGGTTAGCTTGGGTAAATGTGGGAGAAGGGTGTTACAATTTTCCACTCTAAAAGAATTAAGGTGGATGAAAAATAATATAGTGATCCAATATAGATCATACCTTCCCTCTTTAGGAGGATTTTTGTCCCTGAAAGGTTTACTAAATGAGGTGAGGAAATTTGTTCTCTACCTTCTCCCTAGTGTACCATTTAGCCTTGCCTATAACTTGTCCTTTCAACTCAATACACCAAAGGTAATCCTCCCCTTGTCTTGTATTTGTAGACCTCTTTTGTAAACTATATCCTCTATCAAATTTTCCTAATCATATGGATCTAAGTCATATATGGAAGGTATGACCTACTCCTCTTGCTCCAACATGGAATGCTCAAGTATTTTAAGGTTTCCACATTCACCATTTAGTAAATGCACATGTATGGGGTTAGAGTAATTCTATAGGAATTATGTCCACCTTTTCTAGTATATCCTTGATTTTCTTACCAAGACCCTATAGCCTCTCCTTGTTCAACTATAACCATGCTCTATCTCCCATTCTAAATGGCCTCTCTATACTTTGTTGATCATGCGTAGCCATGTATTTCTCCCATGGATTCTTCAACACATCCTATACTTGCAAATAGTTATTCCTAATGTTATCGAAACTTTTTCTCTCTCTTAAAGTACCCCCTTGTGATACTCCCTCACTCCTCCTTGATTTTCATATATTAAATCCAATTTGAACGTGGAAAATATCCAAAAATAAGTCTCAAATGGCAACTTACTGGTTGAAGTGTGGACTTCTCTATTGTAGGAGAGTTTTGCATAAACCATATTTTGATCATAAGTCTTTAGATTATTCTAACTATAGCCCCTCAAAATATATACCAAATTCTTATTGACTACTTATGTTTTCCAGTATGTCTATGGATGGAAGACCTCTTCAATTTTGTGTCCATATTATCTCACAACATTGTTGATATTTCACTAAGAAATATGGTTTCCCTATATGTAACAATACTCCTCGGTATCCAAAAATGCACCCAAACATATTCTAAGAACAATTTTGTTGTTTATTACCCCTTCAATATATTTCAATAGGGCATTATAATGCATATTTTGTTGAACTTATCAACTACCATGAATAGGTAGTCATGTCCCTTCCTATTTGTTGGTAAACCTCCCACAAAGTCCATGGAAATGATTTAACATAGATGAGTGGTTACATGTAAGGGATGGTATAAAATATGTTTCTTGTTACTAAGTGTTACAGTCCATTTTGTCACATCTGGTCAATAGGCATGCAAACTAGATCAATCAACATCCTTGAACACTTTTTCATCATCCTTTCACAAAGCCCTAAGCATCACTTCAAAAGGTCTAAGTTTCTAGGATAAATTGTTCAAAAAGAATGTTTTTAGCCCTATCACACATTACCTACTTGGTCACCTACGTTCACCAGCGTTGGTCAGCACATGATGCTCACTTCTCCAGGTGCCCTGATTCCTGAAATTTGGTAAAATAAAAAATACCTCCTAAACTTCCTCTTCTAGAAGCTTCCAAGGTGGTTTTAACTATTTACCACAAATAGGGAGCTCAAATTCCTATATGATCCTTTAAACCTAAAGGAGTCATCCTATTCATGCATTAGGGTTTATGTTGAGGTGTGCTTTGTGACAAGGAAGGACAAGTCAACTTGGGGATACATCTACAAAGTCAGCTACTATTTATGGTTGTAAACTATCTCCTATATTTGTTAATATAAAGAGTGTCCTATTTTCCTATACTTGTTGTGTTATGTTTGCAATCATGTATTTCAATTCCATGCTAATTCATTTAATAGATATTTTAGATTATGCTATGTGGATGTTTTGGATCCTTTACTTGTTTTAGTCATGTGTGCAGGTTCTAATTATAGCACTTGGAGCTAGAATTGAAGCTTACAAGCAAGGATGAGAGAAATGATTTCTACAGATTCCAGGTAGGATTCTTTGCCATACTCTAATTTATCTAAGGAAAACTTCATGATTTTTGTCTTCTGTTGTTCTATAACAAACCAATAGATCTATGGAATTCACCTTTGTCTCCATTCGTGAAAAATTCACTTAAGAAATTGGCGACCATACTGGGGAACATTGTTTTCCCTTAGTGGTTTTCTTGACCATATAAATTTTCACCTCTTAAAGAGATCTTGATTGACTCACTCAGACATTGATTGATCTTAGGAAAAAACCTTTTTTAGATTTCTTGGGTTTTTTGTGTTGTGCTTTGGCCAAAATAGCTCCAACGCTTTTCTTGTTCTAAGACAGAGCGCTTCAATGCACCTGTTCCTTCTTTGTTCCTGTACTACAATGCACTGGTGTATTTTCTACACTTGTCTTGATCCTAGAGGATGCAAAAAAATTACATTCCTTCCTCTTACTCCTCATTCTACATTGGTCCAAAAAAATTTCCTTGAGTCTTTGAGTTTGTCTATGTCTCTGTAAATCCAATCCCTTGTGTGAAATTGTGTCATTTTACTTGTATTTTTGCAAAAACAATCCCCCTCAATCGTCGGGGGAGGGGCGGGGGGCCTAAAATCGTGTATGAGTGTTAATATCCTTTGAGTGAAATCTCTTTTTATCTTTGGATTTTTCACGAAATTTTAGTTTGATTTCTTTGTTAATGAAATCTCAAATCACATTTGATTTCATTGGGTTTCATAATTTTTGTGAAATTTCCTTTACTTACACTTGAATGGTTCTTTTATTGTATTAGTGGAAGAAGGTATTGTTGTGCATAAGCAGTCTTTTTATATTTTTCTTTAGATGATTTGGAATAATCTTGTGCTTGTTTTAAAGAATCATTTTGCATAGATTACATTTTCATAATTATAATTCTCATTTTCACAATAGGAAAGAAGATTGTGCATAGATTACATTTGCATATTTTTCATGGAAATTGTGCAAAGATTACATTACATAGTTTAGCATCATATAGAGCATTGATTTTGATTGGAATAGTGAATTTGATGAGATTGATTGTTGCATCACTTATTTTTTGCATTATTTATTGATTTCTTCTTCCCCTACTTAGTTAAACCTTTTCATTATTAAAATGAAAATGAAAAGAGTTCTTTCTATCATATTAGTTGCATCATAGGTGTGTTCAGGTGACATTGAGTTTTGATCCTTGAAATCGAAACAGAATTCAAGATAAACTCTAAAATTCACTCAATTAACCTAAGGATCATTTGAAACTTGATGAAACACATAGAGGTCTAGGATAGAGACATGTTCAAACAACTTTAAACATATGAATTGTTGTTGCTTGTCAATGTTACATTTCAGGGGTGATATCCCATTCCACATACCTCAAGTATATCAAACCATTCTCCACATACCTTTGGGTACATCAGATGGCGCTCCATGTGCTCTAAATCTATAAAAACACTCTCATCGAAATATTATGTATTAGACAACACTAATACAAACAACCCTTCCACATAGAAGTCCACCATAGGATGCAAGCCAACCTTAGGAATTTGAATCGGTCACCTTGTTAGTCATGATACACCGAACATAACATTTGGGGAGATTGCCTACATGTACATAAATCCTTGGCTTAAGAATGTGGTATATCACAGTTCACAGTGACTTGGTAATTCTTATCTGCTTAGTTACCCCTATGGTTCCAAATGTCCAAACTACTCCTCAACCAAGTTCTCCTCCACTGAACAAAATCAACCTCAATTTGATCCTAAAGTTGACCCTTTTCCTTCTTCACCTTTTATTTATTCATCCATTTATTCCTCCTCACCTAGTGAAAGACTTGATTCTAGTAGCTAGGAAGCTAAGAAGAAGAATAAATGGATGATGAAGAAGAAGAAAAATAAGTAGGGGGCATCTAAGAAACCATTGTTACCAATGCAACTAGTATGGAGAAACCTTGCAATCAGCCTCACAAAGTTAAATTCCCTTGAAATTTATGTAAGGGTGACAACCTTCTTAAAGATTTCCTTGGTATTCCACAGGTATTATAAGTGTGGTCCAGAGGTTCACATCAACCTTTGTCATCATCATCTGGAGATCATGCTGGTGATAAACCATCACCTAGTGATAGTAAGGTCCATGGGAAAAAACATAAAGTTAAGTTTCCATGTATGTTATGTGAAGGGAATCATCCTATTTACCTTTTTCCTTATATTTATGAAGCCTTAAAAGTATTCAAAAACCTTACAACTTCTTAGCCATGAATTTTGACTGGTTAACAAAAGGTTTCTTCCAATCTCCCACTAGTTGATGAAGTGATTGATCAGAATTTGAATCCAATCAATCCCACTCTCTCTGAACGTGAATCCCATGAGTCTGTTTTCAAGCAACCGTTGTTTGAGAAAGTGGTTGATTCGATTCCACCTTTCGTTGATCATACTTTTCCCGTAGAGATTTATTCTCATACCTCTCAGGTTCTTCTCATTTCTTCACGTTCCAATGAACTAAGGGGAAATATTCTCGTTCCCACGACACAGGGTGGTAATCCTCCCATTTCCATAGAACAGCGGAGCAGTTCTCTTGTCCCCATAGCATAAAGGTAAAGTTATCCCATTCCCATGACACCCACTCCAAGTGGTATGGTCACTTCCTTTTATTGAAGTCGACTAGCAGGATATTATCTTCCTCCTTGTTAGCACTCCATAAATTTCCCTATGCTGAGGAGAGAAATTTTAGAGGCAACCACAAAACCACTTTTAGGCTAGAATCTAGCCCTTCTAGCCTTGGAGAGGGCTCTCTCACTTAGGTTATTCAACTAATCTAATATTAGGCTAGCTATGGTGCTCAATAAGGTTTGATTTTCAAACGTTTGCTAGTAAGAAATGAGATAGATCCATTGGTCATGGAGTCATGTCAAATTGATTATTTGTCCAGTGATAAGATGAAGAGAAAAAGTGTTTTTCCATAAGGGCAATGTAGGTAGTCTTGGTGTTGGAATTAATTCATTGTAGTAGGGTGAGTATGAGAAAATATGGAAACAACACAAAGAGTATAAAATTGTAGTTAAATTCAGAATGTTGTTTTAAGAAGAAAACATTGTTCACTTAGTAAAACTAAGTCAGAGCACCTTTTAGATGAATTTTGAGCTAAAAATTTGGTTATTCCAAGCATGAAGGAATACATTCAAGATATGTAAAAAACATAAGACAAAATCACAACATGAAAGAAGCACAACACCATCAAGATCTGACACAGGAATCCTTGCAAATCACCTTCTGTCTTTAATTCACTAACAAAACAATTCAGAAAAAATATCACCTACACAAGTATCTTTCTCTCCAATCTAACCAACATTTTTCTCAATTACATTTACATCATAAATAGAAAAAAATCAATCAGTTCTGACCTCTAAGGGTTGAATTCCTCATTTGGATTATTGTTTCTAATTTCTGCAAGGAAAATAGAACTAATTGCTAGAGTCTAGGAACTGCACAACTAGATCCTTTTTAAGCACTTTACATTGAATTCTCAGCCTCAAAATTTGCTCATGAGTTGCTAATGAATTTATTACAATTACTAACACTTAAAAAAATAATTATGTGATGTTTTGACCAAGATAAGTTGGTCATACAAAACTCTATCTGGAAGTGCAGTGTCAGCGCTCCGCAAACTCCAACTTCTTTAGAAATGCATAAACGCATCACCTAATGGTTTAGATGTTTCCAGCTAATTCCTGAGTTTCTTGATGGCTCCAAAACCTATGAATAAACCTGCATATGGACACCTTTCACTTCAAAAAGCATGCTTTACCATACAACACCTCCAAATCCAACAAATCTTCCTATAGGAAAAAACACAGTGCTTTCTTTAGAAACGCAACACCATCTTCTTCTTATGGTTTAAGTGGTGAGGATGTTTGTAAACAAGATGCACACACTAATGATGATACTAACACTATAATGACCTTATCATATACCCCTTTCAATCTTCCCTTCCTCAAAAATTCCAAGTGTCCACCTTCACACCAAAAAACCTAATGCTAGCTAGGGCACAAAATGCTACACAACTGCTTCTTCAAAATAGCTTCAGAGTTCTGACTAGATGTGGCTGCTAGAGGAAAATTTGTGCAAAACAATATCATCTAGAAACAAACCCTATAAACAACGATACTTTAAGTAAGAGACAAGAATAAAAAATCTGTTACTTTACCCCTTCCATCATTTAGATTTTGGCTGCCTCGACCAAGGTCTAGTACGCCCCTATCTTTTTCTTGCAATTCCTTTAACTATTTTTTAGTGGCTCTTAGTTCTTTCATCATAAACAGGTTCTGCCTTAACACATTCTTCATTTTCCTGTGAGGAGGAAGGGATCTTCTCAACATATATTTGCAATCATCCATGGATGGGTGATAGATGTCCATAAGATTACTCCATTTATTCCTCATTCTTTCATCATATTTCTTGAATTCAACTATCTCTCTGTGAGCCTCCTTTAGTTTCCTTCTCAACCTATTAAAATTTTGTTTCCCCTCATCTACCTCCATCTTCTCCTCTTTTACTGTCTTCTCTTCTTGTATTTGAAGCCTCTTAGAAGAGGATCTTTTAATCTTAGCTGCTAGTATTTATACCTTCTTAACATCTTCTTTGATTACTTTCTCTTTTCCCTTGACTTGACAGCAACTGTTGTAGCTTTAACCATAGGCACATCTTCACTAAGTTGAGTTTTTTTGGCTAAAATAACCTTGTTTAATTGCCTATTTTCTTGCTACAGCTGTGCAATCATGAAATGGCCCTTATTCAATTGTTCTTGTAATTCTGTAATCTACCTAACCTTATCATCAGTCACCTCAAATTCCAGTTTGGTATCCATGGTCTCAAATGTTTTCTCCAAGGGAAGAGTTTTGGCAGCAACCCTAGCGAGAGGTTTCTTAGGGGCATCCACCACCTCTAGAGAAAATTGTAGTTTCTTGCCTTTCTTCTTTCCTGTAGACTGCAATGTAGATGGGAGCCTCTTCATTGAGCTTCCAAGTGGCGATTTAATGTCCTTTATCACTACTGAGCATGTTTCCTTCTTGCTCAAGGCATTAGTTGGCAAATCATCCACTAATTTTAAGAATCAACAAATGATTTCCATGTTTGTTTTCTTTTTCTCAACTCCTCTAGTACCAACAAAATAATCAAGGAAAAATGGAAAAGGGTTGGTTTAACCTGACTATGTCTTCCTTGTACTTTATATGCCATCTTGCAGAGACTCCTAAATATATAAAAGGGAAAATTTAACGAGATTTTTCCAGTGAAATGCATTAAGAGTCTGAAGTGGTATATATAAACTCTTCCAAAACTTCCCTCACATGTGAAATACCTCTGAATAACTTGCAAAATATTTCTATAATTTTTCAATGGATACTCTTTAGGCATAATTGACCCATACTCCTTGTCTTTGTGTTTAGGTTTCAAAAATTATTTGTAATGGGTGATATCAAGGGGCATGCCCTTGAACCATTGTTCCCCCTAGAGGGGAATGTCTGTTGCAGCTGCTATTGTGACCTCAGTGACTAGAAAGGTAAGTGTTCCAATCTTAGCCTCTAATCCATCAAAGCTTTTGGCAAACTCCTTAGTCAATTGTAAATTGTACCCTTGAATCTTTTCACAAAACCTCATACACCCCACCTGCTCAAAATCCATTCTAATAGCTGGGTTTGAGTTGATATATGAGATATATTGTGGTTCAAAATGGACAATAGCACCTACCTTGTGCTTCTTTTCCTTTGGATCTGACATGATTTTGTTTTGCAGCAGTGAATAGTCCAAGGCTTAAGGTAAACTTCATTTTGTGCAACAATGTAAGAGTAATCACAAGAAGGACTCTTCAAGTTAAACCTTTAATGATGGTTAAGAAGAAAAATCTACAAAAAAGACTAATCGACACAAAATTTCTTCAAAAAAACCCTAAAACAACTTGCAAATTTTGATACTGGTGGAAGAAAATTTATAGGGACAGGCGTAGCACCAGAAACACAGTGCACAAGGAAATGAGCTTTCAAATGCTTCTTAAGCACAAACAATTAAGGTGGGAGGTTTCAATTCAGTTTGAACATATAACACACCTTGCATATGGAAGCTATGCATACGAAAATGCAATCTTGGTCACGTCAAATGCAAAAGATAAAGGACTGCGTGGAAGTGCAACAAATTAGGAGAAAATGCAACGAACTGAGAAAAGTGCAGCAGAATACAAAAATGCAGTCAAGATGAATTAACTATGTTTGCAAGATTTCTATGCTTTTGGTTGGCTCATGCATGAAATTTAGAATTCATTCACGACCAAGGAAGAAAAATTATCTTGAGTTTGCACATGTGAGAGGAGTTTGATCTTCGAATGGCAAGAAATGTAGTGCTATGTGGAAAGACATTGCCCCTACCCCCTTTGCACAACAACGTAGCATGATCACACCACAATATTCTGATGAAAATGAACAAGAACTGAGCAATGTTAGATGAAGGAAACAATACAAATAACATCCCAAAGTGGCCTAGAGTGGAGTTGATGGCAGAAATATTGGCTTCAACTTGTAATGATGAATGCACAACACCTTGTTTGGAAGTGCAAAGCGTGGAAAAACCCAACAGTCTGTCCTCTTGCCCATTGTACGCTTTCTGAGGTCATGACCACTCATGAAATGACATATAAACTAACTCAAACTCCTACAATATATGTGCCCAATCCTTTCTCATGATTTATTTGATGTAACCTGACCTCTAGACTTAGGTGACTAGCTCATGATGACCAAAATTTTTGATGACATGACCCTTCACCACTCTTCTATCATGACCAATGACTCCCTATGGTTATACCTTTAATCATGATCCTTCATGACATTAGAAATTTAAATTTTTAGCAAAATAGACAGACATTGCATGACACCCAATTGTTGGGTGTGGAGCCTGATTATCTTCTGTATTCAAAGGTATCACCACATTGGACCCTAGTTCGAAATGGGGGCAGAAACACTGCCCGTAAAATATTCACTGCAGGGGGGGTCTAGGGCAGGCAGCTGCAATCTTTGGGGAGCCCCCCCCTGGCGGGGGGTTTCGGGGGCAGCGCCCCCCAAGCTAAGAATAGATGTAAAATTTCCTTGTAAAAGTATAGTAATTTCTAGTCAATTTGGGCCGTTCATTAGGTAGAGATCTGATGGTAGAAGTTATGTTTAATTTAGGGTTTTTTGCCCTAGAAGGCAACCCCTCACTATATATGAGGGAATTGTATTGTGTCTATGTAGATCTATATTCTGAGTGAGAAAGAGAGAGGAGATTGAGAGCGAAGAGGGTGTTACATCGGATCTACTGTAGGTTGTATCTCTTCAGTTTGTTGGATAATATAAAAGGAATGACTGGTTGTTTCTCCGTGGACGTAGCCCAAACTGGGTGAACCACGTATATCTGTGTCTCTCTTGTTTTATGCATTTTCTGTGTTTATATTTCTGCAATATTTTATGTGTTCCATTACTCCATAATATATAATTTTCTAACAATTGGTATCAGAGCTGAAGGTCTATTTGGCTGACATACTCACAGGAGAGAAGGGTTCCTGGTTCGAGTGGGAGCTATGGTGGAAGATGGTAAGTTTAGGGTCGAGAAATCTAACGGCCAAAAATTCTCGCTGTGGAAGATGTAGATGGGAGATTATCTGTATCAAAAAGATTTGTACCTACCATTGGGTGGAAAAACAAAGATGCCGACGGGTATGACAGATGAAGAATGGAACCTTCTCGATAGAAAGACACTTGGAACAGTACGGTTGTGCCTCGCAGCGTCGGTCGCCTTCAACATTTCGAAGCAAACAACGACGGAGGGTTTGATTAAGGAGTTGGCAAAACTATATGAAAAACCCTCGACCTCAAATAAGGTATTTTTTATGAAGCGTTTATTTAATATGAAGACATCATAAGGTGGATCTGTTGTAGACCATTTAAATGATTTTAATACTGTTACAAGTCAGTTAAGTTCTATAGGGGTAAACTTTGATGATGAAGTTAGAGCTTTGTTATTCTTGTGCTCATTGCCAGAAAGTTAGAATGGTTTAGTAATGGCCATTAGTAACTCTGTTTCTGGATCTAGTACTTTAAAGTTTGATGATGTTGTCGGTGCTATCCTTAGCGAGGAAATGTGACGGAAAAGCTCCGGTGAGACATCAGGTAATTCTTTGAGTGCAGAATCTAGGGGAAGAAAAATGGAAAGAAGAAAGAGCTCAGGATATCGCAATAAATGAAGGAAAGGCAGATCCAAGTCCAGATCGGGGATAGTTTGCTGGAAATGCGGAAAGAAAGGACACCTAAAGAAAGACTGTAGATCTCGGAAGGGAAAAGAAGGAGATGCACAACAAGAAAACAATCATGAAGCAAATGTGACAGGTGAGGTGTTACAATATGCTTTGATTCTTTCTTTTGAAAGTATTATTGATTCCTGGGTGGTAAATTCAGGGGCCTCATTCCATGCCACACCTGATAAGAAATACTTTCATGACTATGTTCAAGGAGATTTTGGACAAGTCCGTTTGGGTGATGATAAACCCTGTAAAATTTTTGGAATGGGTAAGGTTCTTGTAAAACAGCAGAATGGAAACCAATGGATACTAAAGGAGGTAAGGCATGTTCCAGATCTGAAGAAAAATCTAATTTCAACAGGGCAGTTAGGCGGTGAAGGTTGTGTGACAACTTTCACAGATAAAGCTTGGAAGGTCACCAAAGGAGCCCTGGTAATAGCAAAAGGTGAAAAGGTTGGTACATTATATTTATGCAATGGTATCTCTAACTCTATTAATGCTTTAACTTCCAAAGGAGCAGATGCAGCATTATGGCATCATAGGCTTGGACACATGAGTGAGAAGGGGATGAAGATCCTTCACTCAAGGAATTTTTTGCCGGGTTTGAAGAATGTTGATTTGGACTTCTATGAGAATTGCATTTATGAAAAATAGAAGAGAGTCAGATTTCTCAGAGTTGGGAAAGAAAAGAAGAGCGAAAAATTAGAGCTTGTACATACAGATGTATGGGGACCTGCTCAGGTATCATCTCTTGATAGCTCTCGTTATTATGTTACTTTTATTGATGATACAACTAGAAAAAATTGGATTTATTGTATTAAGAATAAATTTTATGTATTTGATACTTTCAAGAAATGGAAAGATTTGGTTTAGATTGAGACAAGAAAGAAATTGAAGTGTCTCAGATCAGAGACTGGAGGTGAATATTGTAGAAAAGAGTTTGATAGGTACTGTTCAGAGCATGGAATTCGTAGAGAGAATATAGTTCCAAGAACACCACAAGAAAATGGTGTGTCAGAAAGGATGAACAGAACAATCATGGAGCGTGCAAGGTGCATGAGATTGCATGCAGGATTGCCTTTACAATTTTGGGCAGATGCTGTAGATACTAATATTTATCTAATAAACAGAGGGCCTTCAAGTTCCTTGGATGGTGGTGTTCCAGAGGAAGCATGGACAGGTAAAAAGGTAAACTACTCTTTTTTAAAGCCTTTTGGTTGTGAGGCCTTTGTCCATATTAATAAAGAAAATAGAACAAAGCTTGAGGCAAAATCAAAGAAATGTACCTTTCTTGGATATGGTGTTAATGATTTTGGTTATCTCTTATATGATTATGAAAATCACAAAATCATTAGGAGCAGAGATGTAATATTCAATGAAAAGGTCTTGTATAAGAATCAGTTGCAGGAAAAGAAACAGGAAAAAGAAAACAAGGAATAAACAGTTCTTAATGAGATCACTGAAAAAGTAAAGGTGCCTGAAAATAAGAATAATGAACAACCACAAAAACAACAACCAACACAACAGCAACAGGCACCCCAAACACCTGAAAGTGGTGTTAGAAGATCTACCAAGATAAGTAGACACCCTGAACAATACTCTCCTTCATTATATTTTTTTATTGTTGACTGATTCTGGTGAACCCGAATGTTATGAAGGAGCAATGCAGGTTGAAAGTAGGAAGAAGTGGGAGCTATCCATGGAAGAAGAGATGCACTCCTTAACACATAACCAGACTTGGGACTTAGTTAGGTTGCCTGCAGGTAAAACTGCATTGCAGAATAAATGGGTTTACAAGCTGAAGGAAGAAGATGGAGGAAAACAGAGGTATAAAGCTAAACTTGTGGTGAAGGGGTTTGCACAGAGGAAAGGTATTGATTTCGATGAAATATTTTCTCTTATTGTTAAAATGACTTCAATCAGAACTATTCTAAGTCTAGTAGCAATTGAACATTTGCATCTTGAGCAGTTAGATGTAAAGACAACCTTTCTCCATGGGGATTTGGAGGAAGAGATATATATGCAACAACCACAAGGATATAGGGCAATAGGGAAGGAGAAACTAGTGTGTAGGTTGAAAAAGAGCTTGTATGACTTAAAACAAGGTCCAAGGCAGTGGTATCTAAAATTTGACAAGTTTATGTCTAAACAAGTTTATACTAGATGTCACTCTGATCCTTGTGTTTATCTAAAAAAACAAAATGACGGCAACTATATTATATTGTTATTGTATGTAGATGACATGCTTGTTGTAGGGTCTAACATGCAGGAAATAAATGTGCTCAAAAGAAAATTGGCAAATTCATTTGCAATGAAGGTTTTGAGAATTGCAAAACAAATCCTTGGTATGAGAATAACTAGAGACAGAAAAAATCGCAAACTAACATTGTCTCAGAATGTGTACATACAAAAGGTGTTGAAAAGATTTAATATGCACAATGTAAAATGAGTTAGTACACCTTTTGCTAGCCATTTTAAACTTAGTAAGGAAATGTGCCCAAAGACCCAAGAAGACATGGATTATATGTCTAAAGATCCATATGCATCAGCAGTTGGAAGCTTAATGTATGCAATGGTCTACACAAGGCCTGATATTGCACATGCAGTGGGAGTTGTAAGAAGGTACATGAACAATCCAGGAAAGGAACATTGGATGGCAGTGAAATGGATTCTCAAATATTTGAAAGGTACCACAAATCAAGCATTATGCTTTGGTGGTTCAAACATTTCTCTACAGGGATATGTTGATGCAGATATGGCAGGTGAGAAAGATAATAGGAGGAGCACTACAGGATATGTATTTACTGTAGGTGGAACAACTGTCAGTTGGGTTTCAAAAATCCAAAGTGTTGTTGCACTTTCAACAACAGAAGTAGAGTATGCTGCTGCTATAGAGGCTAGTAAAGAAATGATTTGGTTACAAAGGTTTATGCGTGAATTGGGTAAGGAGCATGATATGGGCACATTATACAATGATAGCCAAAGTGCCATTCATCTTGCAAAGAACTCAGCATTTCATTCTAGGACTAAACACATATAGTTCAAGTACCATTTCATACGATCAGTCTTGGAAGATGGAGAGTTGAAGTTGGAAAAGATACACACTAGCCAGAATCCTACAGATATGCTAACAAAAGTTGTAACTAGGGAGAAACTAAGAATATGCTTAGTTTCAATTGGTCTTCAAGTATGATGAAGAAGATGAGAAACAGGCAGGTCCAAAGAGGAGTCATTGTCCAACAAATGAAGCAGAGGTGGAGTTGCTATAATTAGTCTCCAAGTGGGAGATTGTTGGGTGTGGAGCCTGATTATCTTCTGTATTCAAAGGTATCACCACATTGGACCCTAGTTCAAAATGGGGGCGGCAACGCCGCCCGTAAAATATTCGCTACAGGGGGGGTCCAGGGGGGCGGCTGTGACCTTTAGGAAGCCCCCCCCCCCCTGGCGGGGGGTTTCGGGGGCAACGCACCCAAAGCTAAGAATAGATGTAAAATTTCCTTGTAAAAGTATAGCAATTTCTAGTCAATTTGGGCTGTTCATTAGGTGGATATCTGATGGTAGAAGTTATGTTTAATTTAGGGTTTTTTGCCCTAGAAGGCAACCCCTCACTATATATGAGGGAATTGTATTGCATCTATGTAGATCTGTATTTTGAGTGAGAAAGAGAGAGGAGATTGAGAGCGAAGAGGGTGTTACAGTGGACCTGCTGTAGGTTGTATCTCTTCAGTTTGCTGGATAATATAAAAGGAAGGACTGGTTGTTTCTCCGTGGACGTAGCCCAAACTGGGTGAACCACGTATATCTATGTATCTCTGGTTTTATGCATTTTTTGTGTTTATATTTCTACAATATTTTATGTGTTCCATTGCTCCATAATATATAATTTTCTAACACCAACCCCAATCTAGACCTTTTTAAACCATCATAGTATGGACATCATGATTGATATTTACAAATTAACCTTAGATAAATAGAAAGACTAACATGACTAAGATCTCTATAATATAGGACTCTAACATAGGCTCCAATGGGGATGGAATCCTCCCTGTGAGGTGCCAATAACACTGTAGACTAGTATCCTTATCCATTGGGTGCCTTATTTACTCTTGAATTTGACTCTTAAATGATTTAGAATAACTTGAAAAACTAATGACCTTTTCATTACATATGGTAGCATCTCATCAGAAACTCAGGGCCTTCACTTTGGACTTCAAATTATAATGCTAGCCACCCACTCCTTCAGTACCAAGAATTAAAATGGTATGTACAATGATGTGTTCAAACCAGTTGAATTCAAGTAAAATAGTGCTTGATTAACCTACCATTAACAGGCCCTCTAGCAAGTAGTTCCCATGTCAAGTCTTTCAGCAGATAAGCATTGTTTCCATGGAAAGTTGCAATTTTATAAGGTCCCTTCCACATTCAAATTTTCCATGCTTTCCCTTCTCTTCATTTCTAGCATCCCATTTCAGCACAAGGTCATCAATTTAAAAATCATCAGCCTTTATCCTTTTATCATGACTATTCTTAATCTTGTCTTGGATTAGTTGAGTATAATTATAAACCTCCTCTATAGTATGCTACAACTGTATCATATGATTAATCCTCCTCTACATATCATTAGGTTCTACCTCTGCTTCGTGCAATACATTCATTACTGGGATCCCTAGCGAAGTGGGAAAAACAACATCAACTCCATAAGCCAATTGAAAATGAGAGATCCCAATTGATTTCTTGGTACTTACCCTATCAGCCCATAATGCATTGATTAACTTCTTATGCCAAGTCTTTTTGTTCTCCTGCAACAACTTATTTATGATATTCACTAAGCTCTTATTAGAGGACTCAACCAAACCATTACCTTGTGGGTAATAGGCAGTAGAGTGACTAAGTACTATGTTATATTTATTGCAAAAATCAATCAGTGTCTTAGACTTAAATGCGACAACATTATCAGTAATAACCTTATGAGGACAGTAAAATCTCAAAATAATGTTACCTTCTAGGAATTGAATAATAACTGAATTTGTGGCATGCCTGGTCGGAATTGGTTATATCCACTTAGTGAAATAATTCGTGACTGTTAAGATCCATTTGTGTTGAGCTAATGAAGCTGGATGAATCTCCCTAATAAATTCTATCCCACAATACTGAAATGGCACCTCCAATAAAATAGATTTAAGGGGTAATGGTAAAAGTTTCTTTTTCCCTTCAAATATCTGACACTCATAAAAGATAGAAACCCTTTTGTGAACATCGACAAACAATGTAGGCTAGTAGAAACCAGCTCTCAAAATTTTATTGGACGTGGTTTTCCAGAAAATATGCCCTCCACAGTCACCTTTGTGGAATTCCTCTCTTATCTTATGTGCCTCATCTTCCAACAAACAATTCAGCAATATTCCTCTTGAATCCTTCTAATATAAAGACTGATCTAGAATTCAAAATTTGACAGCTTTCAACTTAAGAAACCTTTCTTTTGTTTTGGTTAAACTAGGTGGAGCTTGTAGGTGATGCAAAACATAGATGATATTATGGTAATGTTGACAGCGTTGGACCCGCCAACAAAGGGGATCTCCCAGGTATGAAGTCCCAACTAGACCTCACACCGTTTGGTGTAGGAGTCCCATCCGGTACAATGGCCTTGCTGCCATTATCTTATAGATTTGCCTTAGCTCTTGTTGTTCTGCACCTGAGAGTGTTATACTTGTAACTTTAAAAAAGCGAGGTGAGTATGCCTGGTGAGTGCATAATTTAACTTGTTTATGTTTTCCCTTACTGTAAAGGGAGATATTAAAGTGAGCCTATAGATGAGGGGTAGTAGTACCACCCTCGGAGAGACACATGTGAACCAACAAGGGTCTGACTAGCATCCAACGGAGTAGCCCAAGTGTATGCCTCAGTTTTTAAAACCAAAGTGCAAGGGAAGACACGTAGACCATCCAACAGAGTAGTCCACACAGAGATGACAGTCATTATAACCAATAAACAAGAATGATCTATCTAATTTCCTATGGAGGAGTCCACACGGATGAGACAACAATGATAAATAATACAACACATCTTCAACAATGTAAGTACTAAAATAACCAAAGTGGTTCAACTATCTTAGTACAAGTTAAGCAGACATGCATTACACATGTTTAAAGAGTAGTCTTACAAACATCCAAAAAACATGTGTGAAAACATGTTGGCCGTAATAGGCTTCTGAATTAAGAAAAAGTCCCAAGACACATATGTACACCATATATCGCTAGTCCCAGTAGTGGGACATTGGAGCCACTCCTCGCTCCTCAAAGAACTGACTACAAACTCTCAAGGCTATGTGGGAGGAGCCAAGGTGAAAATTCCTAGCTCATATAATGGAAGGGGTATATATAGCCAAGGGTGATGCTTGATCCTTGTGACCCTTGGAATACCCTCATCACTTTTCAACGTCCCATGACTTTTCAACTGACATGACTCTTCGACTTCTGTGTGCATCCATTGGACTTCATTTTACATTACATTCAGTTATAATGGTGATGTGGTCGAGACAACTCATGACACAACTCAACATGACACTGCTCACATGTACTGGCTGACTATGGTGTCCATGTCAAGCTGATGCCCTATTGACTCATGGACGTACTCTTGGTGTGCCTTGTCTTTTCCTCCACATGGCATAGAGTTGTGGGGTCTTTGATGGTCTTGGTCTTGTTTGATGGTTCAATACATGTGTTCCTTTCACTTGTTGCTTGATATTCTCGAGACATCCATCCAACTGCAAGAAAGTCATCTAGCATGTGCGCTCCTTCTTCATCTTGTTCATCGTCTCGCGATGATCCATCAGTGTACTTGTTCTTGCAATTTACTCATGATAGGATGACATTAAATATAAAACCTCCTAGTCTAGCATGATGCATTGTTCTTGCGTTCTGAGTGAGAGGGAGTGAGGACAACTTACTGAGATAACACAAAGCGTAGCTCATGCTGGAATGAGGAATTCCAGGAGGACAACCTGCATTGTCGAGAAAAAATCAGCAGCGACCATTGGGAGGCAGAATTGTGTAGTGAAAGTCACCAATGTCAGCTGCAAGGTGGGACCCTGATGTGGGATACCTTTGTGCAGTTTCCAGAAGGAAGATAGAGCGGGGCTATATAGGTACAACTAGAGAGTTTTGTGTAGTTTCTAGAGGGAAGAAAAAGCGGGGCTACAGAGGAACCGTTGGGTAGTTCTGCACAATTTCCAAAGGGAAGATAGAGCAGGGCTCAAGAAGGCCCAGATGAGCATGATTGCGCAATTTCAGGGAACATTGTAGGAAAAGCAACAGGGGAACTGCTAGACATGTTTGTGCAATTTCTTAAGGTAGTGCAGAGCAAGGAAGCAAGGGTCAGTTGGGAAGTTCTATGCAATTTTCTGAGAATAGTTCAAAGCAAGGTAGTAGAGGACCAACTGGGCATGTCTGTGTAGTTTTGGAGAAAAATGCAGACCAAGGTCTCAGAGCAGTGCAACCTCTTGGTAGGAAAGGAGGCATGATGATTGTGCTTGATAAATGTGAAGTTCAATTTTTTCATTGACGTAGTCTCTACAAAATTCTAGGAGGTAGATAAGCTGCTCACCTTCGGGATTGCATAGTGCAGCTGACCTGGAGGACAACCTCAAGCACTGTGAATTTTTGGGAAGCAGAGCAGGGCCACTGAGGGGTGAGACTATGCAATGCAACTTAGTTAGGGTCTGGTGGAAGAGGGTTGTTTGGTTGATCATATTTTCATGAAAATGGCTAAGTGTCGTGTTAGGGTCAGTGGTTTTCATCGTTAAATGTATTTTCCATGTCCTTTAATTTTCAGTTTTTGAATAAATTGAGTCTATGAAAACTACTTCTATCATAGTCTCAAAGGTCACTATCTGTCATTTTCAAGTTTTTTTCATCAAGGGTTCACCAAAAGTGGGAAGGAGTGTCAAGCTAATGGGAGTCATGGTTGATGCGCAAGTGGGTATCAACCATTTAGGAGGTTTGCAAGAGTTGGAGAGCCTACTTAAAGAGTTATACACAATCAAACAACCATTAAAATCCTACCCATTTTAACCATTTTTCCATATGAGGTGTGCAATCATACAGAGCATGGAGGGCTACTTGGGTTCACTGCCCAGTACTGCACAAATACTATGTTTTATCCATCCTTTTGGAGAACTATTTTTGATCACATGAAGGCAAATGTTTGGAAACTGAAAGAGGTTTTTCTCAAGGACTGGACAGATAACAATAACCTCTTCCATTTTTTGTATAGGTGTCATGGATAGGGATATTTGAATGCATCTTCAAATCATATTTTTTCAGACTCTGAAAATAGCCAATTTTAGCCATTGTTTTGCAGAGGATTTTTTTAAGTGCTAAGGCAGAATTTCAAAAACATGAAAGATGTTTTTCTCAAGAATAGACTAGATAAAAATAACCTCCTCTATTTTTTTCACAAGTTCCATGTATTTGGATATTCGACTGCATATTTAGGGCCTATTTTTCAGACTTTGTATTAAATTGTTTTAGCCATGATTATAATGAACAGTTTTTGAGGAGATGGGGAATAATTTGAAGAAGCTAAGAGAGGTTTTTCTTCAAAACAAGATCATATATAAAAGAAAATATATCAGATTTTACATAGGTGCTAGTGTTTTGGAGTTACAGGTGTTACTTGGAGACCCATATTTACAATTTCTTGTTGCCAGAATTATGAAGTTTTTTGAAATTCGATTTGTGAATTCAAATATTTGAAAGGTTTGAGACATCAGATGGGTCCTAGTCCAACTCATTAGATTTTGACCTTTCTATTGTGATGCTAGCGATAAAGATAAAATGAATGGATGGGACATTAGCTAGAAGATATGATAGTATGATAAGATCTAAGTGAGTTTTTGTTTTTTTTTTTTTCCACTAAAAGAAAAAGACTGCAGATATGTTTAAGTTACTACTTTTGTAATCAATTCGACCCACCTCATGGATCAGAGATTCATTGTATCTAGACATGGGATTTTTGGAGGTTGTAAGGCTATTTAATGCCAAATGTTTCAAGCTAGAAAGGGTTGGTTGGTTGTTGATTGATTAGTGTTGGAAGCAAAGACTTGTATTTTGTATTTTCAAATATTTCTTAAGTGAATAGAAGAAGGCCGAGGGTATTTTGGCCAGGGATTCTCGTGTCAGATATCTGTTGGTATGTGTTTTTTCTTTGTTACTGTTATTACTTATGTTTCTGTGATACTAAGATAGTTCTTCATGCTCAGATAAGAGAATTTACAGAATTCACTTTGTGCTTTGCTTTGTATCTGCTGAACATTCATGTATCTCTTGTTCTTCTAAAGGAAATTTGAATTCATCCTAGTTTGATGCTCATCTTGTCACCTCTGATGTTATATTCATCCATTACTACAATGAAATTTTTTAATTACCAATAGAGCTGCCTATCTTGCCCCTGCTCAAGATATCATCATTATCCCTTATTCACTTGAATCATTAAAAAGGATGAGCTTGTTCAAAGTGGGTTTTCTTTCCTTCACTTACCTTCAAGCCACCACTTAAAATTATCCTTTGATCATTATAGCTAGCCTACAATCCAAACTACTCAACCAATTCATTGACTAAAATCATATAGAGAGAGCCCTCTATAAATCTAGAAGGGCTAGATTCTAGCTTACAAGTGGTTTGTGGTTACCTTTGGGTTTCCTTACTACAACCTAAGGAAATTGTAGAGTGCTAACATGTCAAAAGAAAGTGAACTTGTGGATATTGACATTGTGATCATACACTTAGCATACTTGATGATGAGACAACATATACCACCATGACAACAAGACAAAACATGCCCTCAGTGAGACTATCTTAGAGCTAAGAGCGACAAGTGCGACACTTGTGGTAGACCTTCGGACGACCGTGACGACACTTGCATGACAATGCTTACAACTTTTTGTGTGAGTACGATGGGTCTTTACATAGTGAAGACAACCCAAACCCATAAAGAGAAACCTTTAAATTGGCAAGAATAAGATTGCAAGCATGACAAAGTGATCAACATGCCAAAAGAAGATTATCGGTCAAACAAGCAAAAGGGTGGAAAGACTTCACAAGAGCTCATGAGGTGAGCTCGAGTGTTTGCAACCATCAAAGGAAAAAGCAAGGAAGACTCTGAAATTTAGATGTAAGCCAAAATTTTGGAGGGTGTTGTATCTGGTACAACACTTGGCGACACAATGGTTGAATACCAACTTCTCTATTTTGGTTCATTTTCATCGCAGGGCCTTGGATTTTCAGGGAGTATTGATTCGTTGTGCGGATCACTTCAACGTCCCCACTTACCTTGTGGATAGAAATGGTTCACCTTGTACCAACTCAGTTGAACACAACAAAAATTCAGCTAGATCACAATGTGTCAAATCAGGAAGGGTAATTTGGCTCGTGAACTTAAGATTTTCAGAGTATAGTTTTTCATCTCTGGTGTTGCTCCATTGCCAGCAGGCCTGGATAATACCCTGACAGAGTCACACAGAAACACAATCATTGCTCCACTGTGAGCGAGCCTGAACAATACCCTGGTGGAGTTTCCTGCTTCACCTCTCTGTGCCAGAAGCTTTTCTCTTCTTTCACCTTTGTTATTTTTGAAAGAGAACTATGCATATGCACTCATTTATTTTTGGGGTGGAAGAGGGATCCCAACTTATTGAGAGTAGGAGAGGTTGTTCCTTTAGAGAAGCATATAAAGACCTCTGATTTAGGTTTTCCCATTTAGATTTCCCCCTTCTCCGTTTCTACTAGTTGGATAAGCCTGAACACACTAGAGAAAAAAACTGAGTATAGGCATGATGTTTCCCGAATTGGACATAGGTTCATGGTTTGACCAAAACTTTCCTTATAGACAGATCACATTTTCCGTCAAGACTTCATCAGCCAAAAGTTACAGCCAAGCACAAACAAGACAGGCACAAGATTATCCAAACATTACAGTGTCACAAGACTCTTTGAACTTCAACCACATGCGCATTCAGAAGCCAGAACATAGCACGGGCACAACACTTATTCACGTAGTGAAAACAAACGAAGTAGTCAACACGAAAGGAAAAACAAGATGAGAGGAAAGAAGTACACAACAAGGAAACAAAACTATAAGAAAAGAAAGAAAATTGACTAAAGCAACAAGATGTAAAATAAGAAAACCATGATGGACTACGAGTGCACGATGAGTGCAAGGAAGGGAAAGCTAAGATGCAACTAATCCTACTCCTATCCTAACAGCTAAACATTCGGTGTTACGTGAAATGAAATTTCCAGTGAAGCCACCATAGTTTCTCCTAACTTGCATCCACAAAGATACAAGTGATTAAAACAGATAAAAAGTAGTGTGCAACAGAAAATACAAAAACTTGAATAAGCTCCTCATGGAAAGGAGGGTCTTGCCTGTGGGAAAAAAGGTGTGTCAAAACCACCTAATACACATGCTTATCTCTATGATGGATACCATTTCTAAACAAACCTCATAAGCTTCTTGCAAGTGTATCCTTATTTGCACCAATCTTCTTAACAAGTGTGAGGAAGGATTGAAGCTTGTTACCTGCAACATGGCTTGCTAAGTAAGATTGTTCTAGCCATTCAGTGATTGGATCATAAAATTCATGATGGTTGTTTGGAAATCCTCTTGATCTTTGAAAATATGGATTTTCGATTTGACAAACAGGATCACGATTGGAATATCGAAAGGAAAAATAAATTTGATCATCCTCAAAAGTCATGCCAAGATAGTGAGGACCTACCATAACCATCAGCGTAGGTTGAAGTGCCTCATCTACTTGACAGAAATTTGAAGAGAGAGATGTTAAACAATGAATATAAGAGAGTGAAAAGCAACCATCATTGGATGTGCTGATGGGAAATTGATAAGTCGAGTGAAAATCACCCAAAATAAATGAATGATCAAATGAGGTGGTTGAGATGCCATATTCCCAGTTTGAAATGAACAAATAAAAATTCATTTGAACAATCTTGCGAATGCTCTGAACAATGGAACCAAGTTCGTTGAAAACTAGACATGACGGACGACCTTCCTGCAACTGGTGAAAAATTGTGCAGGCACCATGGTCATCACAGGAATTTAAAAATGATGCCAACACTATGAATGTGTGAAACCAGTTGGGGCATGGTGAATGGATAAGAACTTGATTCATATGATAGCTTGTGCGCTCGTCATCACCCAAGGAGATTTCTGGTGTGATAAGTAGACAAATTTGCAGTGCAAGGATCACAAGAAGACCGATGAGTTGATCATGAGAGGGAAAATTCGATGAGTATGATTTTGGGCAAAGACATTCTTTGAGATTATCGACTTCACAATTCCATGATTTCATGAGAGAAAAACATTCCCAATTTGAGTTTGATGTAAGAGATATGCATGAAAATGGACGTGTTGTAACAAATTCATGGATTTAGCCATAAGTAAAATTTTGAAAGTTTGAAAGATCACACCTAGAATACCAAACATTTTTTATGTAGGGATCCACACTGAATGAAACCATGCAAATAGATGGATTTTGTGTGAGAAACCAGATCTGATTTAATTCGGGGAGCTTACCAGAGTCACGAAGTCCTAACATAACCATTAACGAATGTTGAAGTGCCTCGACTCCCTGGTATGTCCCAGAACTTTCCAGAATTGCAGAATCATAATTTGAAGCTTGAACTAGATCATGCATGGCTTGAGGATGGCTATTGTCACTAATTTCAAAACTACTCTCAAGATGCACCAGATTTTTCAACTTCAGCAAGCTAACTTGAAGAGTTGTCTTCATGCAAGAGAAGAGATGATGGGGAATTGGAAGTACGCTCTATTATTAGACTATTTTCAACTTGATTATGGATAGCCTCACTGGCTTGTGTCAATTGAGGAGATAAATCATCAAATGAAGAAACAATATAACATGGAGATCTTCGATGCATGTAGATGCATTGTGAATGGTAGGACACATGGGCAAGTGAGGTGAAGAAGAAGTTTCGATATGGACATCTTCTTTGACCGGAGCACATTCTAGATCTGAGTTAGAGTCTTCATGAGAAAGTGAAATATCACATGATGTGATTGGGCATTCTTCATGGAATATGGAAGCATGAGAGTGATGACTGCCCAAGATTGGGGGTTGATTGAAATAATTAATTGTACAGGATGTTCTACTGAGATTAGCAGATTGATAATCGTTCAAGAATGGAATCTTGTTGTTTTGATGCACATAATTTTTAATCAGAGAGGAAAGATTGATAGTGTCCTCACCTTTCTGCTCCCCTTCCTATGTAATGTGACTACCTTGTGCCTGATCGCAATTTGAGCCAGCATCTTAAGAATCAAGAGAATGCAAATTGCTGGATGGTGAAGTGGATTGATCAAGCGAGTCATGGTACAAGGAGTCATGGCTTGTAGATGATGGAGGATGGACGATATGAAAATCACATTCGAGACTTGAGTTATGAATGGTGACATCCTCTTGTGGAATGGAGGAGTGAGTCTTCGATATAGGCTTCCTAATCCATTCTAGAACTTCCTTCATAGAAGTAGGAGATAAATGAGAAGATGGGTTGGGGACATGCTCCATAGATTTCTCAGCTTTGTAATCACCGCAAGGGGGCACCCACATTGGGACCGAAAAAGGAGGAGGACAAGGAAAAAATGGGGTTTTGGGCTCCTCCTCTACAATTTGAGGTGCCTCATGATCCACAAGAGTTTGGGAGGAATGGAAATCAAGAGGTTCACCGTGTTGAGAAATATGAACCAAGCATTTAAACTCTTCTCTCAAGAAGTCAAATTTCACAAGATTTTCAAGAATTTTGTAATAGAGGTGAAGAAAGCAATCAACAAAGTGCTCAACTGATTCATCAGGATCCATACCGAAACGAAATTATTTTTTAGGGAAATTGCAATGGCTATACTCATCGAATGTTTTAATGATCATTTCGAAAAGATGACCAAATGAATTGATAGAGGAAAAGGGTAATGTGCAACACCAGCATTGAGAACGACCATTCAAATGTGAAGGTGAGTAATACAATCCAAACATCTTCATACTTTATCTTATGGTGTAGGCAAAAGTTTATAACCTGGTGCACATGCGCATGAAAAGATGGTTCACCCTCACCACTAAAATTTAACTTGGATGGGTCATGGATAACTTCCGCGGGGTTGGTATATTCGAAATTTGTAGAAAGACATCCCAGGATTATGATGTTAGGAAGAAACATGTTTAAATAAGAGATTCAAACTAGACTCTACAAGCACAACCTGTTGTCTAGGCCTCCTTCTAGCTCCATTTTGTTGATGGTGCTGGACCCACCAACAAAGGGGATCTCCTCGGTATGAAGTCCCAATTAGACCTCACACCTTTTGGTGTAGGAGTCCCATCTGATACAATGGACTAGTTTCCATTATCTTAGATATTTTCCTTAGCTCTTGTTGTTCAACACCTGAGAGTGTTATGCTTGTATCTTCAAAAATATGTGGTGAGTATGCCTGGTGAGTGCATAATGTAACTTGTGTCTGGGTTCTCTTACTATAAGGGGAGAGGGTAAAGTGAGCCTCTAGATGAGAGGTAGTAGTATCACCTAGGGAGAGACACACACAAACCAACGAGGGTCTGACTAGCACCCAGTGGATGCGGTAGTTGTTAAAACCAAAGTGCAAGGGAAAACATGTACACCATCCAGCACACTAGTCCACATGGAGGTGATGCTCGTTATAACCAATAAACAAGAATGGTATGTCTAATGTCCTGCAAAGGAGTCCACACCGATGAGACAATAGTGATAAACAATACAACACATCTTCAACAATGTAAGTACTAAAATAACAAAAGTAATTCAACCATGTTAGTATAGGTTAAGAAAACATGCATTACAAATGTTTAAAGAGTAGTCTTACAAACATCCAAAAAACATGTGTGAAAATGTGTTGGCCTTAATGAGATTCTGAATTAATCAAAAGTCGCAAGACACATCTGTACACCATACATCACTAGTCCCCGTAGTGGTACATTGGCGCCACTCCTCAAAGAGCAGACTATAGACTCTCAAGGCTATGTGGCAGGAGCCAAGGTGAAAATTCCTTGTGCATACAATGGGAGGTGTATATATAGCCAAGGGTGATGCTTGACCCTTGTGAACCTTGGACTACCCTCATGACTTTTCAACTTCCCATGACTTTTCAACTGACATGACTATTCGACTTCTATGTGCATCCATTGGACTTCACTTTACATTACATTCAGTTACAATGGATATGGCCCATAATGGTGACGAGGCTGAGACAGCTCATGACTGCCACTCTAACTCCATCAGGTCCTCTCTTTCAGACTTTTCCTTCAGCGCTCCGCAGATCTCCGACCACCTCCAACAAAATGATGCAGGGTTACCCCACTTACACCCACAGTATACATGTAAAATGCATAAACACATTTTTCCCAGGTATTTAACTTTGAAAGGAGTCAAATCTTCATTTAAATATGGTTAAGGCCCTATTAATCAACCCTCAAGCCTTCAATTATGACTTTATTAAAGCCTTCATCAAATCCCTCCTATCGGGACTTTAAAACTCCTCATAACCTTCCTTAACCCTTATACAACCTTCGTTAACCCTTTAGCCACATATATGTATAGCCTTCCCTCTTTAAACATTGGTTATATAAATTTATCGCAGGAAATTCTTATCTCCCTTGATAATGTTGGATTTACATATAAATTAATACATAAACCTTTCGTCAGCACTATTTTCCTTTATAAACCTTTACCAAAGGAAATAACCCACAAAAACACAATAATTTACCTTTTCGCTTGATACGGCCTCTACACGTCTTTCGATGTTCCAC
Organism: Pinus tabuliformis; assembly: GCA_031772625.1. Taxonomy (NCBI): domain Eukaryota; kingdom Viridiplantae; phylum Streptophyta; class Pinopsida; order Pinales; family Pinaceae; genus Pinus; species Pinus tabuliformis. The sequence continues at coordinate 905,167,851 of CM062816.1, read as the reverse complement.
CTTTATCGCAATCGGGTATCGACTCCTCTGCGAGTCACATTAATACACACCTCCTCCCGCTTCTGATATGTGAACATATTCCGGATCTCAAATTATTAAACATTGCCACTATAACTCCATCGGGTCCACTCTTTCAGACTTTTCCTTCAGCACTCTGTCGATCTCCGACCACCTCTGATCGCCAATCAGCGCTTTATCACTATCAGCGCATCGGTATTTCATAGTCCACCAACCTTTGAACTTTGTCTAATGTGATTGCGATTAGATCACGACCGTTGATTGGTTCTCGATCCAACAGTCGATATCCTTTCCTGATGCAAATTTGCCGAGAGTCCTCCGCCATTGATCTACACTTAGTAGATCCAATGGTCTACCATGAATTCGGATAGACAATATGCACAGGGTTTAACCACTCGATAAAGCAATTTCCCCTCACTCCTCCACTGCTACGTGTCCTCCGATTAGTGGAACCGGAGCCAAATGGTAAAAACCGCTTACGGCTTTCCTTCCACTTGAAATCCACTTCTTTGCCTTTGAGAAATGCTCTTCACTAATTATCCTCTGCGCTCCTTCTGCATTCAAAGACCTTCTATCTATGAGATCAATGGGTTTCATTCCTTGTCGCCTACGCCATTGATCTTCGAGAACCAATGGTTCTTATGCTTCGACAACTCATTACTTCCTTAGTCCTTTTCTTTATGTTTTTCATTGTTTCTTCAGTGTTTCCTCTGTGGTTCAAGTTTATTCAAAGGGTTTCATTCTTCTGCTTCCGCGGTTCAACTTCTCTGAGCTTAACTCCTCAGCAAATTGTCACTTTGCTACCTCTCTAGTGCTTCACTCTGTTTCCTCAATTGGATTCAAAGCCCCGTGATGATTTCTTTGAATCATTCTCTCCTCTGCGTGTTCTACAGAATTTTGCTTGCAGCCCTGTTACAAAACCTACAAATTCATATGTAATTCATTCATAAAATACTCATTTCACACATTTACACTGCTAGGAAGAAACCTATGTATACATAAGTATAAACAAATGATTACATTCGAGACTGTGTATCTCTCACAGGCCTGATCTTCAGTATCAGTGGCCTGCCCCCTTTCACTCTGCCGATAGGCTTACATTTATACCAGAAAAGTTCTTTGAACTAATTTTGGTTCAAATCCTAGATCTACTGAACTGACTCCTAAATGTCCTCTATCCTCTATGTCCACTTCTAACTTCATTACTTCCTAAAAACTCTCTCTAGTTCCTTGAATCATGAATTTCTTTAAGAGCTATAATTGACTTCTAACTCTTTTGTCATTACTAACCACTCATGTTCTCCTTTATTCGAGAGCATTTACAAGATATCTCACATTATCTAATTAATTCCTATTCTATGCACTCAAAAGCCTAAATATTACATAATTCGTCACTTAGGAATCAAAATTCCTTAAAATACATGACCCCCCTATGTCTACTAATTTACAATGATTTTCCTTGGGTTGAATGCTCCTGCATCAAAACTTCTGCTGAACTTGGTCTCAAGTGAGCTATTCTGCAACCTCTGCTATGTCCAGTAATGGTGGGAAGCATGGTTGAGGGTGGTCCATATTGAACATTCGGTGCAAGAGAAGGAATGGGGGAATTCGGTGCTCCAAAGCATTGTTTCCCACAACCTTGGTAATGGTGCAAGGACCATGTCGGAGTGGTCTGAGCTTTTTATGGGCTCTTGTAAGGTGTTCTTTCTGCAGATGCAACCAGAATTTGTGGCCCACTTGAACTTGTGTGGTACTTGATGCTGATCATGTCGCTACTTGTACTTGGCATTTTCCACAATGGAGTGGTGATAGATTGGCCCATTGGGTAGAGGTGCTCTGGAAGTCAGGTCGAATGAATGCTTGACTTGACAGTGCAACGATACCCCTATGGGTTAGGAGAAGATGTCCCTGTCTTCTTTCATGACCGTATCCCCCTGCTTCTGCTACAGGGAGGAATCCTTCCTAGGGGCCATGGATGTGGCTATGATCTTCCCCTTACTTTGAGATCGAACCAGTAGAAAATAAATTTCCTAGTCTAGGAGATGAGCTTGCTGCATTTCTTAGCAGTGATCAAAGAGGTGGCGGTAGGTGGGGCTACCTTCGGTATCTTATATAATGAATTACACATAAATAATAACAAAGCGAGGCCTTGACTCATACATAGCATGTCGCCTCCACAAGTATGGTTGGCCTAATAATACATCACAAACATAAAAAGGTGCAACATCACACAATACCTCGTCTGTGAAGGGTTTGATGTTGTAGGGAAGGCGACACTGTTGACGAACTTAGAGAACTCATCCTTGGTGAAGCCACCCGATGCTATACAGTTGTGGGTGTGGTATGGTCGGTAGTGCCAACTGATTCATGACCTCTGCTGAAATAAGGTTCTTTTGGCTCCCACTGTCAACAATGAATTGCAGCGGTGAACCCTTCACCCACATCTGTGAGTGGAAAAGACGCTACCCCTCCTATGGATCTTGGCTGTGGCAACAGTGGCACTAGGCTCCATGTCAATGATCTGGTTCCCTTTGCCATTGCCCTTGTTGGGTTCTGACTCAGAGTCAGAACATGCATCTGATTATGAAGCCTTGAACTCGACCACCAATGACTTCTTGGTCCGACACTCACTTGTGTTGTGAGTGGGGCTCTTATGGAACTCACACCACTTTCCTGTGTCCTTCTTTAACTTCGTGGTATTGTTCTTTTCTTGTGGTAGCCACTGAAGGATCTGGGCAAAGTTTTCCATCATTGCGTTCCTTTGTCGCTTGAGGGCTTCTTTGAGCAAGATTTTGATAGGATCTTCTGCCCCCTCATCTTTCTTTTCATCCGCCATGGGAGGCCATCGGGATTTGCGAGGGTGGTCTTGCAAAGGTTTGACCAATTCAATCCCTAACTCCTTATATCCCAACCTCATTGGGGACATGCAAAGAAAAATAGAGAAAGATCAGACTGCTCTAATACCACTGATCCATATTTAAATAGGAATGCAACAAATTATAGAAATAACCATAAATACAGAGATGCAAGAGAAATAAGACTTCATTTCATTAATGTAAAATACTGAAATATGCTTACAAACAGAAATGGAAATAAACCAGCTAGGGCGATGGTAGCTTATCTATGAGAAGATATGTGGCGGCTACATGCCTTTCAATTGTGTTACAATGAGGCTCGAAGGCCTATTTATTGTTGAGAAATAATGGAAAACCCTAAACATCCAAAAACCTAACCCTAGAAGATGAAACGCCAAACTATGGGCCATATTTGGGTAAATTGGTACATCAAATTCCTGGGGTAGTAACTTTAGCATATGATCTTCATTTGACATGCACAATAGCTTGTTAGAAAGATCTATCTGAGGAATACAACTTTGGGAAGAGCAACATCAATCCATGGACCCATGTTGCTCCTAGTTTTCCCAAAAAACGTAGTTTAGGGCCTCAAAATGGCTCCGAAAGTTCAGGACCCAAAAAACTTCTAAAAATAGTAAATTGTGCTACAGTTAAGGAAATTGAAAAATTGAAAGAGATAGTTGTGGGGGTTCAAGTGATATAGGTGGGTGGCCACTAACATCCACCTGGATCAGAGGAATTCTGGGAGGACAGCCTGCACTATTGGGAAAAAATGCGTAGTGACCAGTAGGAGGAAAAATTGTGCATTGAAAGTCACCAGTGTCAGATGCAAGGTGGGACCCTGAGGGGGGATATCTTTGTTCAGTTTCCAGAGGGAAGACAGAGTGGGACTTCAGAGGGACAACTAGATAGTTCTGTGTACTTTCCAGAGGGAAGACAAAGTGGGGCTGCAGAGAGGTTGTTGGGTATTTCTACGCAATTTCCAGAGGGAAGACAAAGTAGGGTTACAGAGGGACCTGTTGAGCATGTCTACACAATTTCTGGGAACAGTGTAGGAAAGGTAGCAAGGGAACTGCTAGACATGTTTGCACAATTTCTAAAGGCAGTGAAGATAAAGGTAGCAAGGGTCAGGTGGGAAGTTCTGTGCAATTTCTGAGAACAGTTTAGAGCAAGGAAACATAGGACTAGTTGGGCATGTCTGCATAGTTTTGGAGAAAAATATAGACCCATGTCTCGGATAAGCAAGAAGGAGGCATGATGACTATGCTTGAGAAATGTGTAGTTCGGTTTGGTCATGGAGGCAGTCTCTATGCAATTCTAGGAGGCAGACAGGCTACTCACCTCCGGGATTGTGCAATGCAGTTGACCTGGAGGACAACCTCAAGCACTACATAGTTTTGGTTAGTAGAGCAGGGTCATTGAGGGCTAAGACTATGCAGTACAGCTCAGTTGGGGTCAGGTGGAAGAGGGTTGTTCAATTCATCATATTTTCAGGAAAATGGCTAAGTGTCAAAATCAAGTGAACTTGTGGAGATTGGCATCATGATCATACACATAGAATACTTAATGACGAGACAACATAGACCACCATGACAACAAGACAAAACATGCCCTTGATGAGATTGTCTTAGAGTTTAGAGTGACAAGGGTGACACTTGTGGTAGACCTTCGAACGACCGTGATGACACTTGCATGACAATGATTAAAACTTTGTGTGTGAGTATGATAGGTGTTGACATAGCAAATACAACCCAGAAACGTAAAGACAAACCTTCAAAATCACTAGAATAAGATTGCAAGCATGACAAAGTAATCAACATGCCAAAAGACAATTGCCGGTCAAACAAGAAAAAGGGTGGAAAGACTTCACAAGAGCTCATGGTGTGAGCTCGAGTGTTTGCAACCATCAAAGGAAAAACGAAGGAATGCTCCAAAATTTGGATGAAAGCCAAAATTTTGGAGGGTGTTGTATCTGCTACAACATGTACCAAGGGGAAGAGAGGAACCTTTCTGACACCTACTAAAAAACTTCCTCATCATTGTCTTCTAACTTTGCAGCAATAAAATTAATGTCCAATGCATGCAAATTTGACTTAGCCATCATTTTGGCCAACCCCTAACCCTTTATCAATTTAGTGGGCTTAATTTCAACATCATATTCCAAAATGACTGCTATCCACTTACCTCTTCTTCCTTCTAGGTCATTTGACTGAGAATGTCCTTCACTACAACATTAGGAAGAAATGAAATTATGTGAGAATCCAATATGTAAACCCTGAATTCCTTCAAGGTCTTCACCAATGAAAAATATTGCTTCTCCATTATGTTATATTTCATAGCAGCATCCCTTAAACCCCTACTAAAAAATGCTATAGGTTTCTCATGGTCGTCTTGATTTTTCTGCATCAATATTGCTGCAATAATGTGCTCTGAGGCAAAGGAGAAAATGATGAAATCTTTAGTGTAGTCAGGACTAGCCAAAACAAGAGCATGAGTTAAGGCTAACTTTACCTCATTGAATGACCTCTTTGCTTCAACAATCCATTTGATTTCACTATCTTTTCTTAACATATTTTTGATGGCCCTTATGATTTCAGCAAGATTTGGAATGAACTGCCTCATAAAATTAATCTTGCCAAGAAAATACTGCACCTCATTTTTATTCCTTGGGGTATCAATCTTCTGAATTGCATCAATTCTACTTGGATCAATCCTAATGCCATCTTTTGAAATTATGTGTCCAAGTAACTTACCTTCTTCCATTCCAAAAAGGGACTTCTTTGGGTTCAAAGAGATACCATACTTCATGCACTTCTTAAGAACCATCTTCAAATGTTCCAAGAGATCTTCATCAAGTTTAAAGTACACAATAATGTCATCAAGATAAATAACAATAAACCTATCTTAATTATCAGCAAAGGTGATGTCCATGTCCCTCTAGAAGGTTACCCCTGCATTCATTAGTCTGAAAGGAATATTTACATACATGAATGTCCCCCACGGCGTAGTGAAAGCAGTTTTATCTTGGTCATCCAGATGTACTAAAATATGATTTTACTCGGAGAAACCATAAAGTAATGAAATCCTCTTGGAACCAACTACCCACTACAATATGTGATCCATTTTTGGCAAGGGGTAATTATCTTTAAGAGACACCTTATTAAGGTTTCTAAAGTCAACACATAATCTTATCTCTCTTGTCTTTTTCCTCACTAGGACTAAATTTGATGGCCACTTGGAAAACCTCAAAGGGACAATAATCTTTGCATAAAATAACTTCCTTACCTCTTTTTCAATGAGGGGAAGCTAAAAAATGTTGGTTCTATTAAGCTTTTGCTTAAAAGGTTTATGAACTTCCTTAATAGGAATGGTATTATGTATGATGCTCGTATCATAGACCTTTAAGTCTTCATACCCCCATGCTAAAACATCAGAATACTCTCTCATCAAATCAATATATTTCTTCTTTTCTTCAGGAGCTAAGGATTTAGAAATTTTGACAAGTCTAGGGTTGTCCTCAGTTACTATGTTACAATCTTCCACTTCAGCCTCAGTAGGTAGTATTTTAGGCTTGTGAGCTATATCATTGTGATCAAACAACTCTTCCAGTGGGACTAAGCCTCTCAGGATCACATTATCTTTTAGCTATAAAACTTCAAGATCTATTTTATGCTTGTCAACATTTTCTCTGATTTGATTTATGTAGGCTTCCCATTTATCTTTTTCAAAACCATTTTCTTCATCAATGTGCAGATTTAAAAATTCTCCTTTCATTTGTAGAAAATTGTCCAGTTGTTTATCATTATCAAAAACTTGCCAATACCTTATATTGTCTGGTATAATTGGCCTGTGTTTAATCTATATCTCAAACTTTCTATTGGGATGAATAGGTATTTCAAAATCACATGTAGAGGTAGCTAATGCATCAACTATTACATTCTGGCTTCTAGGAATTATAGACAAATTGTACTTTGAAAAACATTGCAGAAAATCCAAGACAATGTTTCTATAAGCCCTCATTCTAGGGTGCTTGGTTTGATACTCACCTTTAATTTTCTTAATGATCAGTTCTGAATCCCCATAGACTAAAATCCTCTTGGCTCCCAACCTCTTCAACACTTTGAGTCCCAAAATTAGTGCCTCATATTTAGCAACATTATTTGTGCATTCGAAAGCAAGCTCACAAGAATATTGCATTGATATGCCTTTTTATGGATTAATCACCCACACACTAGCTCTAGCACTTTGCCTACTTTTTGCTCCATCAAAGTACATGTTCCAAAGCTCTTCCTCTTCTGAATTCTTTTCAAATTATTTCTTATGCAATTCGTTTCTTTTCTCTTCTGACAGGATGACCTAATTTGGTTCCTCATCCACTTTTGTTCTAGTAACTATACTTTGGTTGTCTTCCTCCATGCATGAATAATTGTATAATATAAAGGGATCCATATTTGAATGTACAGAATAAACAAGATAATTATATGGTTTATCTTGATTGTTTACCATGTACTTCATGATAGTTCCCCTATATAACTTCCTTGGTTATCCGAACATCGAGATAGCAGCATATGAAATGTCCATCTATAGAAAACCATTCAATTTTGCACCCTAGGATCTCGTTAACAAAATATCATATTTTGGAGGAATGTTAGCTACAACTACATCCATAACTTTTCTTTTAGCTGGAATTTGAGTAAGAGTGACACACAAATCCTTAATCAAACCCAAGCATTTTACTTTACTGGAATCAAAAGAGAAAAGATATTTGTAAGGCCTTGTAATATCTAAACCCAACTTTTCCATGACAACCTTTGACATTAAATTGTGTGAAGCACCTAAATCTAACATGCAATTATGAAGGATCAAATTATGTATATTCAGGCTCATGTAGAATGGTGGCACATTTCCATCTTGAGAACCTTCTTCAACTTCAGGACCAAACAAAATCTCAGGGTGATCATCATTCAAGTTCACAGTATCTGAAACATCTCCAACTTTCAATGCTTTGATAATATGATTTTTGTATACTCTACTCTTGATTAGTTTGGTAAATGGGATAGAATTTGTTTTTTTTGATATGTCATTTTCCAAACTAAAGGATGAATGACCCTTTTCTGATTCTTTAGTGGACGCATCTTTATTTTTAGGAATCTCCTTTAGAGGATCAACTTTATTTTGACTTGTAGAAGGTGCATTAGCTTGGGATTTCTTCGGAGGATTAACTAGAACCTTTCTATTTCACAAATTATATTATTTTTGTACCTCCAAAACTGCAATTTGATACCCCTTCTTACACTCTTCTGATTCTGTGCACATGGCGTCTTTCCATGATTATGAGAACAAATCTTGCTCCTCGTATGTTAAAAATATGGCGTCCTGTGTTTCACCAAAATAATGAATGTGATCTTGAACCCGATCTTGATTTTTTGCGGCTATTTCCTGCTATTTTGCATAGTTCTCTTAAAAAGGTGGTTTGATCTACTACTCATCAACTGAATTTGTCTACTCTCTTTGATTAATTTAAAATTTGATACCTTCTGAAATTAGGATTTCTTATTTGGGGACCTCCCTGTGGTTCTCTTGCAACAACTATGTCTGTTAGAGTCATTATATCCATCATCTTCTCCATGGTCTTCACCAAAGTGTCCAACATAGTATCCGATGATGTTGAAGGCTCCCCCTTGATAGTTACCCTCTTTCCAATCTTCATCTTGGCTTTCTTGGCCAACAAGTTAGCCTCTACACTGAAAACATTCTTTTTCATTTCTTCTAAGGTAGTTGGGTTTCTTTCCCTTAATTGGTAAGCCATCTCAGCATCGAATCCATCCAGATAGCGAAGTAGGGGCAAAGTTGGTGGAGGATTTATTTCTCTTGAGATAGAATTATAAACATTATTGAATTTGAATGAGAAATATTAGACTGATTCTCCCAGAGCTCTCCTCAAATTTTCATATTTTGCTAGTATTTGAAGAGGGTTCTTTTTGACTTCCCATCTAGAAAGGAAAAGTTGTTGAAACTGTTGAAGATTAGCAATAATGCTTGCTACTAGTTGCCTATACAATTTTCTGACCTCTCCAACAAAGCTTTGGGAAAAGAGCCTCATCTTAACATCATGATGATCAACTTCTTCAAGATCTACAAAGTCATTCATTTTGTTTATGTGTTGTAGCAGGTCTAGTTCCATCAAATTGAGGTATGCACTTCCCATAGTTTTGTGGCATATCATTCAGTGGTGCTTGCAAGAACAATGGAGCATAATGAGCTACCATTTTTGTGGTCTGATATTTTTTTGTTCTAGATGTTGTACTTGATGTTGAAGGTGGAAAATTTTGTGGAAATATGATCTGTTGGGTTGTTGTGATGGAAGGAGTAATGAAAGAAGATACAATTGGAGCAGAATAGTATGGACAATTCAAAGACAAGGTAGATAAAGGAGTAGAAGATGTTGGGACAACCTACTGAAATATAGGTGACTTCTCAGCAGCCTCATGCAGTTGACTGACCAAATTCTCAAGCTTACAAAATCCCTACAAAATGTCTCTATCATATTCTGAAATGCCAACTTTCTGAGATGGAATATATTGTTTTATTTTAGACTCGTCAATGACTGTCTTGTACACAAAATATTCGTATTTAGATCTGAAAAGAATTCACGCAAATAACAGATCAAATTCAATGTTTTCAACTGTTACAATACTTTCAGGAAGGGTGTAAGATCTCTCTAGAGGGTTGTTACTTTCTTCTCCTTCTTCAAACCTCTTCTTTCTAAGAAATTTCTTAGGATCACTTACAACTTGAGGGGGATCAGGATTTGGAAGTGATATTGTATGGATCTGTCTGGAAGCCAAATTTCCAAGCAAACTGATTACAGCTAGGTTTAAACATAACTTTTAGGTGAAAATTTCAGCCTCATGATTCCTAACTCACTGTCACCCACAAGAACAAGGAATAATATTCTCAAACAAAGGTTTTACCAGGGAAAATTTAGCGATCCCTGACAACAACACCATAAATGTTAGCACTCCGTAAATTTACCTAGTCTAAGGCGAGAAATTTCAGAGGTAACCACAAAACCACTTTTAGGCTAGAATCTAGTCCTTTTAGCATTGGAGAGGGCTCTCTCACTTAATTTATTCAACTAATATGATATTAGGCTAGGTATAGTTCTCAATAAGGTTTGATTTTCAAAGGTTTTTTGGTAAGAAAGGAGACAAATCCATTGGGCATAGACTCATGTCAAATTGATTATTTGTCTAGTGATAAGATGAAAAGAGAAAAGGTTTTTCCACAGGGGCAAGGTAGGCAGTCTTAGTGATGGAATTAATTCGTTGTAGGAGGGTGAGTTTGAGAAAATATGTAAACAACACAAAGAGTATCAAATTATAGCTAAATTATGAATGTTGTTTTAAGAATAAAGCATTGATCACATAATAAAACTAAGTCAAAGCACCTTTTAGATGAATTCTGAGCTAAAAATTTGGTTCTTCCAAGCATGAAGATACATTCAAGAGATTCAAAAAAAAAATTACAAAATTACAACATGAAAGAAGCACAACACCATCAAGATCTGACAAAGGAATCCATGCAAATCACCTTCTAGTTTTCACTCACTAACAAAAAAATTCAGAAAAGATACCACATACACAAGTCCCTTTCTCTCCAATCTAACCAACCTTTTACTCAATTACTTTTACATCATAAATAGAAAAAAATAAGTCATTTTTTACCTCTAGGGGTTGAATTCTCATTTGGATTATTGTTTCTAATTTCTGCAAGGAAAATAGAACTGATTGATAGAGTCTAGGAACTATACAACTAGATCTTTTTTATGCAATTTACGTTGACTTCTCAGCCTCAAAATGAGTTCATGATGGATTTATTACAATTAATAACACTTAGAAAAAAATTAGATGATGTTTTGACCAATATAATTCGGTCAAACAAAACTCTGTCTAGAAGTGCAGCGCCAGCGCTGCGCAAACTCCAACTTCTTCAGAAATATAGAAACGTAGCACAAAAGTGCAATACTTGATGGTTTAGATGTTTCTAGCCAATTCTTTAGTTTCTTGATGTCTCCAAAACCTACAACTAAACCTGCATATGGACACCTTCCGCTTCAGAAAGTTTTCTTTACCATATAACACCTCCAAATCCGACAGTTCTTCATGTAGGAAAAAATGCAACTCCTGCTTCAGAAATGCAGTGCCATCTTCTTCTTATGGTTTAAGTGGTGAGGATGTTTTTAAATAAGCTGCACACACTAACTATGATACTAAAACTGTAATGACCTTATCATACACTCATTTCAAGCTTCCCTTCCTAAAAAATGCCAAGTGTCCACCTTCACAACAAAAAACATAATGCAATCTAGGGCACAAAATGCTACAAAGTTGCTTCTTCAAAATTCTTTAGATTTCTGACTAGATGTGGCTGCTAGAGGAAACTTTGCGAAAAACAATATCATCTAGAAACCAACCCTATAAAAATGCATACTTTAAGTAAGAGAAAAAAAACAAAACTTTCTTACTTTAGCCCTTCCAACATTTAGATTTTGGCTGCCTCAGCCAATAGGTCTAGTCTTCCCCCTATCTTTTTCTTGCAATTCCTTTAACTATTGTTTAGTTTCCCTTAGTTCTTTCCTCATAGATAGGTTCTAATTGCACACATTATTCACTTGTGTATGAGGAGGAAGGGACATGCTCAACATATATTTGGCATCATCCATGGCTGGGTGATAGATGTCCATAAGATCACTCCATTTATTCCTCATCCTTTCATCCTGTTGCTTGAGTTCAACCATATCTTTGTGAGCCTCCTTTAGTTTCCTTCTCAACCTATTAAAAGTGTGTTTCCCCTCATCTACCTCCATCTTCTCCTCTTGCACTATCTTCTCTTCTTGTATTTGAAGCTTCTTACAAGAGGATCTTGTAATTGTAGTTGCTAGTATTTTCGCCTTCTTAACATCTTCTTTTATTACTTTCTCTTTGCCCTTGGACTTGACAACAAATGGTGTAGATTTAACCATAGGAACATCTTCACTAGGTTGAGTTGTTTTTTCTAAAATAGCCTTCCTTAATTACCTAGTTTCTTGCTACAACTATGAAATGAAGAAATGGGCCTTCTTCAACTGTTCTTGTAATTTTGTAATCTCCCTAGCATTATCATCAATCACCTCAACTTCTGGTATGGTATCCATGGTCTCAAATGTCTAATCCAAGGGTAGCTTTTTGGTAAGAGACCTAATGAGAGGTCTCTTAGGGTAATCCACCACCTTTGGAGAAAACTGTAGTTTCTTTCCTTTCTTGTTTTTTGTAGACTGCACTGTAGATGAGAACCTCTTCATTGAGCTTCTAGCCGGTGATTTAATGTCCTTTATCACTATTTATGGTGTTTCCTTCTTGCTCAAGTGACTAGTTGGAAAATCATTCACTAATTTTGAAGAATCAACAAATGATTTCCATGTTTGTTTTCCTCTACTCAACTCCTCTCGTACAAACAACTTAATCAAGGAAAAATGGAAAAGGCTTGGTTCAACCTAACTTTTTCTTCCCTCTATTTTATCTTCCATGTTGTAGAGACTCCTAAATAGATAAAAAGGAAAATTTAAGGAGCTTTTTCTAGTAAAATGCATTAAGAGTCTGAATTGGTATTGCTAAACTCTTCCAAACCTTCCCTCACATGTGAAATACCTTTTAATAGCTTGAAAAATGTTGCAATAATTTTCCAATAGATACTCTTTAGGCACAATTGACCCATACTCATCTTTGTGTTTAGGTTTCAAAAAATCTCTGTAATGGATGATATTAAGGGGCATGCCCTTGAATCATTGATCCCCCTGGAGGGGAATTTCTATTACATCTGCTATTCTGACCTCAGTGACTAGAAAGGTAAGTGTTCCAAACTTAGCCTCCAATCCATCAAAGCTTTTGGAAAACTCCTTAGGCAATTGTAAATTATACCCTTGAATTTTTTCACAAAACCTCATACAATCCACTTGCTCAAAATCCATTTTGATAGTTGGGTCTAAGTTGATCTATGAGATATCATGTGGTTTAAAATGGATTATAGCACCTCCCTTGTGCTTCTTTTCCTATGCAGCTGACATGATTTTGTTTTGCAGCAGTGAATAGTCTAGGGCTTAAGGCAGACTTATTTTGTGTAACATTGTAAGAGTAATGACAAGAAAGACTCTTCAAGTTAAACCTCTGATTTTGATTAAGAAGCAAATTATACACAAAAGACTAATTGACACAAAGTTTCTTTTAAAAAACCCTAAAACAACCTGCAAATTTTAATACTCGTGGCATAAAATTTATAGGTACAGGCACAGCGCCATAAACACAACGCACAAGGAAATGAGCTTTCAAATGCTTCTTAAGAACAAACAATTAGGGTGGGAGGCTTCAATTAATTTTGAACATATCGCACACCTTGCATATGGAAGCTCTATAGGGGAAAATGCAATCTTGATCATGTCAAATGTAGAAGATAAAGGATTATGTGGAAGAAAATTAGGAGAAAGCACAACGAACTTAGAAAAGTGCAGTGAAATACAAAAACATAGCGAGGATGAATTAACTATTTTTCAGCCTTTCTATGCTTTTGGCTAGCTCATGCATGCAATTTAGAGTTCATTCATGACCAAGGAATAAAAATTAGCTTGTGTTTGCACCTGTGAGAGGAGTTTGATCTTCGAATGGAAAGAAATGTAGCGTTGTGTGGAAACGTAGCGCCTCTTCCCCCTTTGCGCAAAAATGTAGCATGATCGCACCACAATCTTCTAATGTGAATGAAAAAGAATTGAGCGATGTTGGATGAAGGAAGCAGTGCAAATAAACTCTCGATGCTTCTTGGAGTGGAGTTGATGGTGGAAATATTAGTTTCGAATTGTAATGATGAATGCACAACACCTTGTTTGGAAGCACAACACGTGGAAAAAATGCAGCAGATTGTCCTCTTGACCGTTGTATGCTTTCTGAGGTCATGACCACTCATGAAATGACATCTAAACTGAATCAAACTCCTACAAAATATGTGCCCAATCCTTTCTCATGATTTCTTTGATGTAACTTGACCTCTAGACTTAGGTGACTAACTCATGATGACCAAAAATTTTGATGACATGACCCTTCACCACTCTTCCATGGTGACCAATGAGTCCCTATGATTAGCCCTTTAATAATGATCCTTCATGACATTAGACATTGAAATATTTAGTGAAATAGATAGACTTTGCATGACACTCAACCCAAATCTAGACCTTTTTAAACCATCATATTTCGGACATCATGACTGATATTTACAAATTAACCTCATATACATAGAAAGACTAACATGACTAAGATCTCTATAATATAGGACTCTAACACTCCTTACATTCCTTTTTAGATCATAGTAAAGGATTATAATATAGCCATACATGGCACAATAATAGACGAAGGTACGTTTGTTAATATTATGTCCTCAACTGGTTGGAAAGCTTTAGGTTCTCCACAACTTTGGTTGTTAAACAAAATATGTTGGCCTTTAAAAGAGGAACTAGTCAACTGTTAGGGATGTTTCCTTAATTTCCTATTACTTTAGGAGTAAATATCATCTATATCAATGCAATGGTAGTCCAAGGTCCTTTGGATTTTAATTTTCTCCTTGGGGGTGACTATGCTTATGACATGGGAGCTCTTGTCTCTTCACTCTTTCGTGTGATGTATTTCCTGCATGATGAAAGAATTATGACCATCGACCATCTTTCATTCGCTGGTCCTAATTTGACTCCCAATCAACCAGCTTCCCTAAATGGTCCTTATATGCAAGTGGTATCTCCCTGCCATGGGTTAATTATGTGGCAACATGTTCCATGCCCACGTCTACTAATGATCTAGTAGATGATGTAGTGCATCATGTACTGGGAGCATTGGTGCCTCAAATTTCCCTTGGATCCTTTTGATATGTAGCCCTTTCAGAGCATTGTTCTCCCATTTGATGAAAGCTTATTAGAAACCATGGTATTTTGGGAGCCATGATTAATATAACGAAGGTCTTGGAGAAGAGTTCCCTTTTCTTGCGTCAAGGTCCTGGAGTAGAGCTCCTTTTCTTGTGTCAAACTTCTTAAAAAATGAAACGAGGTGTCAGAGTAGAGTTTCTTTTCTTAAGGCAAGCTCATCAAAAAATGAAACAAGGTCCTTGAGCATAGTTCCTTGTCTTGTGTCAAGCTCATTAAAAAATGAAAAATGTCCCTGAGTAGAGTTCCTTTTCTTATGTCAAGCTTGTTAAAAGAATGAAACAGGGTCTATGAGCATAATTCTTTTCTTGTGTCAAGCTCGTTAAAAAATGAAACATATCCCATTCTATTAATTCAAGTAAATTCCCAGTCGAGTCTTTCACTTCATCTCATAAATGAAACTTCATTCCATCCACCTATTAGTAACCAATAATCTACTTAGGTGAATGAAATGAAGCTTGGGGGAAATGTGTCTAGAATTGAGTCATTATGCTAGGGGCATGCAAACTTATCTCAAACATAGTTTTTTCTCGTGTTTCAAGCTTGTGAAAAAATAAAACCATATTCAAATACTCTCAAGCATAGTTTCCCATGTTTCAAGCTTGTGTAAAAATGAAGCCATTCTCATTCTATCCCACGTGATTTCCATTTTTATCAGCTTATTTCTACTGGATGAACCTTGGTTTTCTCATTCCATCATCGTCATCTAGTTAGCCTATCATACACTTTCACTTGGTTTTTTCACCCTTTCCTGAGGAACCACTATGATGAGTGGTCTTATTAGGTAGCATCCTGAAATATAAATGTTTTTAGTAGTTCCATCATGCCCGAAACTAGTTTCTAGCCTCTATACCACTCATTCCTCCAGGGGGAGTCCTCTTTCAACTCTTTTCAGACTCCCAAAATATGAAAATATTATCGAGCACTTATATTTTTGAACTCGTTAAAGTAAACAAAAATACATATACTTAGTATAAGTTTAACCCTTTTATGGATTGGGATAGACTATTTAAGAAAAAGGAATACCTTAGTCGAACATGGCTAAGAGGTTCTCCTGAGTATCATTTTCTACTTTTTCGGACTCAAGAGACAATTTTACGAAAAGGAAATTTTAGAGTTTCCTTTCTCACCTCTTATTAAAACTCTCTAAACATGAAAAAAATATGAGTTAAACCTTCACTGGACTTGTAAAAGAATCAAACAATGTTGGACTCGTCAAACATGATGAGATCAAACCACTCCTTCTCAGGGTTAATTAAAAATACTTAGTAGGATTCATTTGAAGGATTAACTTATAGATCAAGCATATGTTATCCTCCTCAAGATTGTAAAAAATAAAGAGGTATTGACCAGAAATGGTTGGGGAAATTAGGAAAACAGGGTACTTAAAATATTAATGGTTGTGTGTCTCTCTTGAACATGACACTCTTTCACTTTATCTTCGTGACTGTTGAGTTGGGAAATCTGCTTGTCTCTTTAGTTAATCACACCATATCAAAAGCCTTCATAATCGGTTTTGAGTCAATGCTGCCAACTCCATAAAGTGTCGTCGGTATGTTCAAGAGCAGTTCTTCAGCTGATATCTACTACAATACTCATAATCCTTCATTCATGTTCATCGTTTTTGAACTAGCTTTTCATTAGCATTATTCTGCCACAAATATTGATATCCGTTTTGTGTCACTGATGTGGGATACATCAAGGCCCTCCTACGATGGGTCACTTCCTATCAACATAAACTTATTATATAGGAAGTTTACTTAGAAAATCCCTTCTGTACCTATTGTAGAAGCGACAACACCCTCCAAATTTTGGCCTACACTCAAATTTTTGAGTGTACTGTGGATCTTGTGATCGGTCGTTCCTTAGTCACTTATTGGTCAATTGATGATTTCAATATTAGATCTTCAGAGTCAATCACACTTTTATATTTATATAGCAAGTGTCATCTTCGGGCATGGGAATTATCTCCTCTCATGGAAAGGGGATTTTTGGTTTTCTTCAAGGGTAAATCTATGTGAAAATGAGTTTTTCTCATCATATCGACATGTTTCACACTAATTTCCAAATTTTCATGCACTATTACACAAGTGTTGTCATTATACTCACAAAGTCTATCATTAGAGCCACACTTGTCGTAAACTTCCAGAAAGGTTGTTGCATTAAGAGAAGTATGTTTTCATATGTTTTGGATGATCTATGTTATATCATTAAGTGTCCAAGTGTGTGGTCATAGTCAAGTTCTATCAGTGTTCACATTGGTTCCACTAATCCCACACTTAGCCAAATTCCTTAGGATTCCTAGAAACCTAGCCTCATCCAACCTTCCTAAACTGCGCACTTTGCATCTACAACCCTCAAGATTTTTCCTTTCATGTTGGAACTACACAATGTACAAAAATTCCAGCGTCCCTTGGCAACCAAAACTGTGCAGCTGCTTCCTTCAGTGTCCTTCCCTTAGTCGGAACTCACTATCTCTAGAAACTATGAAGTTTTGTTCGCAAACACTGAAAGTCATTCCATGTGATTTCGCTAAGTGTTTCATTCCCTTTTGTATGTTGGGTTAGCTGTCAACTTTTTGCATGTTTTACCGATATGTAAAGTTGCGATCCTTTTTTGGTGGTTTCAAAGGTTGATCTTTATGTATACGAGTTGTCCTAGCCATGTGAACACTTGTCGCACTCATACACAAAGTCTTGAGCACTATCGCACAAGTGTCATCACGGTCATCCTAAAGCCTATCTCAAGTTTCGCACTTGTCACTTATTGTCATGAGACCGTCACACAGAGGGTAATGCTTTGTTTATTGCTTTGGTGGTCTATGTTTTCGTGTCATTGAAGTATGCTAAGTGTGTGATCACAAGTTCAAGTTCATCACAAGTCTATCTTCTTCCTGCACTTGGCACCAGGCAACTCACATTAGGGGTGTTTTGAGGTCTAAAATGGGCCTCCTAAGGAAATTATAAAATAATAGTGGAAATAATAAAATAAGATTATATTACATCATCAAATTTTAGAGGGAAAAAAGAAAAAAACTATTTTTTCAACTTGTATTTTCAACTTATCTCCCTATTGGTTTACTCAAATTTTGAGCGGAAACACTTGTTAGATGCATAATTTGATTCCTAATACAAGGAGTACCCATGTTACATACTTTTGATGGACCCTGCTACACGAAAAATGAGAAATAAATGAAAAACGTGATTGAAATCACATCTTGTCAAGTATTTCTCATTTTTCGTGTAGCAGGGTCCATCAAAAGTATGCAACATGGGTACCATTTGGATGAGGAATTAAATTTTGCATCCAACGAGTACCCTCGCTTGAAATTTGAGTAAATCCTTACGGAGATAAATTGAGAATACGAGTTGAAAAAGTAGTTTTATTATTTTATTATCTTTTAATCTTTTTACTTTTTTACTCCAAAAAGGGTGAATCATCCGCCATGGTTGACATCATCATCTTGAATCCTATTAGTTCTTATAAAGTTTATTTTGGTTGTACATTTTTCTTACAAGGCCCATTTTAGACCTCAAAATTCCCCTAATGGCTTCATCGGGCCCTGACTGAAATGCACATTGCGTATTGTTAGCCCTCATTGATGTGACCTTGCCACTTGGAACTGCACAGTGCACATTCACTATCCTCCAAGTATGTTATACCTCACAATTCCAAATCCTAGCAACCTTCCTTCACCCCCAGAATTGTGCACTTGTTCCTCCCAATCTGACTTGAACTGCAAACTTTACACTTTTATTCCTCAAGATTTTCCTTTGCCTGCTGGAACACCACAATGCGCCGAGAGACCAGCCTCCCTTGGACTCCATAACTATGGAGATGTGTCCTCTAGTGTCCTTCCCTCATCTGGAGCTCACTGATCTCAAGAACTTCGTAGATTTGTCCTCCGGGCCTCTCTACTGCCCAGTCCACTTGCCTCTTAAAACTGCATAGAACTGACCTCTCAGGGCCTCATCCCTCATCAGCTACTACTGGCTTGAACTACACAATTCTGACCCCTAGTGGCCATTGTGCAATTTCTCTCCCTAGTGGGGATTGTGTTGAAAATTTCCTCGATCAAGCCTGAGCTACACTTTGCGCAGTCTTAGTGATCAAGCTCTCTCCCTGTCACTT
The DNA here is from genome assembly GCA_031772625.1 of Pinus tabuliformis. Lineage (NCBI taxonomy): Eukaryota > Viridiplantae > Streptophyta > Pinopsida > Pinales > Pinaceae > Pinus > Pinus tabuliformis. The sequence continues at coordinate 905,148,849 of CM062816.1, read as the reverse complement.
GGAACTGTATAATGCACAGTTACTTCGCCCTCTCTTCCAACCTGTCACTTGTCCCGGGCTCAGTTCATGGATAATAATTCATCATCTTAGACTATGGAGTTTTCGGATTGATGTTATCCCATCATGAGTGAATTGTAGGAATAGGTATACTATCAAGTCATGGTGAGATGATGAAGAAGGAGAAGAAGGAGGGAAGCATGCCTAAAGACTCACTTGTATCTGAACGAAAAGGGGACCTAGCAAGAGAAAGCAAAGGAACACAAGTGTGCAACCACCTACCAAGACCAAAGATCATTGAAGACCCCACATTACCAAGTTATGCAGAGGAGAAGAGAAAGCATATCCAAGAACACATCTAGCACTCAAAAACAACATCGACTTGACATTACCACATCATCATGTTAGTCCATGTCAGTAGTGTCATTTCAAGTCGTGTCATGATTTGTCATATTCCACATCACTATTGTGGGCCATGTATATTGTAAATCAAAGGTATTGTAAAGTGGAAGTCCAATGGAAAAACATGAATATGAAGAGTCATGTAAGTTGAAGTATAATGGACAGACATGAATATGGAGAGTTATGTAAGTTGAAAAGTCATAGGAAGTTGAACAATCATGAGGGTAGTCAAAGAGTCACAAGGGGTAAGCATCACCCCTTGGTTATATATACCCCCTCATTGTATGAGCAAAGGACTTTTCACCTTGGCTCCTCCCGCAAGGCGTTAGAGAGATCAACTAGTTCTTTAAGGAGCAAGGAGTGGCTCCAATGTCCCACTATTGGTGCTAGTGATGTACAATGTAAATATGTGTCTTGGAACTTTTGCTTAATAATAGAAGCCTTTTAAGGCCAACATGTTCTTCATGCATGACTTATGAATGTTTGTAAGACTATTCTATGGACATTTTTATTTCATGTTTTCTTTCACATGTACTAAAATACTTGAACTATTTCGGTTATTCTATTTCTTATCTTGTTGAGAATTTGTTGTAATGGTTTTTATTTCTGTCTCATGCTTGCGGACTATTCTGCGGGACACTAGACAAAACTTTCCTTTCTTATCGGTTATAACGATTGTCACATCCGTTGTGGACTACTCCGTTGGATGTCAAATGGATCTTCCCTTGTTCATTGGTTGTAACGAGTATTGCATCTGTTGTGGACTATTCCACTAGATGTTAGATAGGTCCTTCTAGTTCATGTGTGTCTCTTCCTAGGTGGTACTATTACCTCTCACTTAGAGGCTTAATTAACTCCCCCCTTTTGTAGTAGGAGAACCTAGACACAATTGCACTGCACACTCACCTTTCTTTTTGAAGATACCATTGCATCACTCTCCTATGCTGACAGCTAGATCCAAGGCAGTTCTTTGAGGATTTGGAAATCGGGCCTTTATAATGGATGGGACTTCTACACCAAATGGTGTGAGGTCTGATTGGGACTTCATATCGGGGAGATCCCCCTGGCTGATAGATTTCTGACACTTTCACCAAAATGGCACTAGAAGGAGGGCCAGATGATAGCTTGTGCCCGATGAGTCTAGTTTAAATATCTTATTTAAAATGGCTCTTCCTCAAATCATAATCCCAATATTTTTTTCTAAAGAACTTAATTATACTATCCCTGTGGAAGTTATTCACAACCTATCCAAATTTAAGTTCGATGGTGAGGGTGAATCAACTTTTTGTGAACATCTGTTTCAAGTTTTCTGTCTTTGTATTTCTCATAGAATATATTCTAAAGATGTCATGGATAGATTAATCATCCTCACATTTGAAGGTCGTGTTAATCGTTGGTGTCATACGAACTTAATTATACCATCCCTGCGGAAGTTATTCACAACCTGTCCGAATTTAAGTTCGATGGTGAGGGTGAATCAACTTTTTGTGAACATCTGTTTCAAGTTGTCTATCTTTGTATTTCTCATAGAATATGTTCTAAAGGTGTCATGGCTAGATTAATCACCCTCACACTCGAAGGTCATGTTAATCATTGGTGTCATACATTACCCATGTCTTCTATCCATTCATTTGACCACCTTTCCAAGAAGCTTCATAAAGCCTTTGATAAGTATAAATACCAAGATGTTTGTGAAAGGATCAATCTTTTAAGAATGAAGCCTAATGAATCAGTTGAGGAATTTTCTGATTGATTCCTTCACCTATGTTATGAAATTCCTAAAAAACACATGAACGAGGATTTATTAAAATAAGAGTTTGAGCAATTGGTTCTTCTGTATTCACATGGTGAGCCTGAACCTCCTGAACCTCTTCATTTTTCTGCTTCCCTAACTCTTGAAAATCACCATGAACCACTTGATCAATCTACTCCACTAGCTGCTTCTTCGCATTCTCTTGATTCTTAAATTGTTGGCTCAAATTGTGATCAGGTACAAAGCATTCAAATTACGTAGGTAGAGGAGCAGAAAGGTGAAGACGCTTTCAATCTTTCCTCTCTTTTTCAGAATGCTAAATGTCAAGATATTGTGTTTCCATTCTTGAATGATTCTAAATCTACTAATCTCAATAGAGAATCCAATGCGATCAATTCTTTCAATCAACCCCCAATGTTGGGCAATGATCATTCCAATGATGATAAATATATTTTAATATAACGCGACAAATTCCAAAGAACATCATATGATATTTTAGTTCCTCATGAAGATTTTAATTTAGATCTAGAATATGATTTGGTCAAAGAAAATTTTTGTATTGAAACTTCCTCTTCACCTGACCACCCCATTTTTCCTACCATTTGCAATATATTTACTTGAGACGAAGATACCTCATGCTCTTCATTTTATTCATCCAATGAGTTATCCCCTCGATTGACATAAGGCGGTGAGGTTGTCCATGATGAAATTGAAAATAGTCAAATCATAGAGAACCCTTCCCACCCCGCATTATCTCTTCTTTTGCATGAGGACAACTCTTCAAATCAACTGGCTCATGATATCTCACCGATTCATTTATCTTTCAATTTATGATCAAAAGAGTCCTCTAATTTGAGCAATCTGGTTGTTGAAGTTGAAAAATCTGGTAAAATCTGTGATAGAGATGGTTGCTACTTGAAGAGCAATGGTCTTACTAAAATCAGCAATAGTAGTTATCCTCAAACCATGCATGATCTGGTTCGAGCTTCAAAATGTGATTATAGAATCCTGGGAAGTTCCTGGACCTGTCAGGGAGTCTAAGCACTTCAACCTCTGTTTATGGTTATGTCAAGATCTCGTGACTCTAGTAAACCCCCCCGAACTAAGTCAGATTTGATTTCTCTCGCACAATCCGTCTCTTTGCATGGTTTCACTTGAAGTAAATTTCCTTGTGAAAAATGTTTAGTATTTTGGGTGTGACCTTTCAAATTTTCAAGATTTTATTTCTAACTAGATTCAATAATCTATTACAATTCATTCATCTCCATATAAATCTCTTGCATCAAACTCATGTTGGGAATGTGCACCTCTTATAAAGTCATGGAATTGCGAATTCGATCATCTTAAAGACTATATTTACTCGAAGGAATTAGGCTTATCGAATTTATCCCTTAATGGTCATCTCCTCGATCTTCTTGTGAATTCGATGTTGCAAATTTGTGCTCTCATCGCACCAAAAATACTCTTGAGTGATAATGAATGCACAAGTTGTCACACGAATCAAGTTCTTCTATGTTCACCATGTCCCAACTAGTCTTGTGCATTTGTGGTGCTATGATCCTTTTTAAACTCTTTTGATGAATACTATGCTTGTACAATTTGTCATCGGTTCCAGGAAGGTGGTATGTCATGTTTGGTTCACAAGGAACATGGTTGGATTGTTCAGAGCATTCATGAGATTGTTCAAATTTATTTTTCTTTGTTTATTGCAAACCAAGAATCTGATGCTTCAATCAAGTCATCTGACCATTTCTCTGTCTTTGGTGACTATCATTCAACTTATCATTTTCCCATAAGCACATCCAATGGCATTTGATTCACAATCCTTGATATTCATTGTTCAACATCTCCCTATTCATATTTTTTCAAGCAGGTGAGGCGCTTAAGCCTTCATTGATGGTTATGGCAGGTCCTCATTTTCTTGACATGACTGCAGAGAATGATCAGATCTATTTTCCCTTACTAGATTCCCATTGTGATCCCTCTCCTCTAATTGAAATTTCACCTTTTCCAATATTACGGGGTTTTCAAGAGGGCCATCATGAATTTTACAATCCAATCAATGAATGGATGGAAAAATCTTACCTGGCAAGCTTTGTAGCAAACAAAAAGTTTCAATCTTTCCTCGCACTTGCTGAGGGTCTGGTTGTAGATGAAGACACATCCACAAGAAGCTTCCATGGTTTTTTGAAAAATGGTATCCATCGAAAAAGTAAGCATGTGAATTGGGTAAATGTAGTGGGTGTGAAACACCTTTCTGCCCATAGGCAAGACCTTCGTTTTCTTGTGAAATTTTTTCAAGTTTTTATATATTTTGTTGCACATCACCTTTTATCTATTTTAACTGTTCATATCTTTGTTGATGCAAGCCAGAAACGGCTATGGTGGCTTCACTGGAAATTTCATTATATGTGACCCCAACCTTCTAGCTGTTAATATAGGAGTAGGATTAGTTTCATCGTAGTTTTCCCTTTCTTGCACTCATCCTACACTCATTACCAATAGTCTGTCCTCATTTTCTTCTTTTGATTCTAAATCATGTTCGTTTTATCCATTTTGTTTTGTTGTCTTCTGGTTTTGTTTCCTTGTTGTGTGTTTTCTTTATTTTTGTCTTGTTTTCTTTCTTGTTGAGTTTTCCCTTTTATTTTCATTATGCGAATAAGTGTTGTGCCTGGACCTATTTTGGATTCTTAGTATGTGTGTGGCCAAACTACAAAGAGTCTTGTGACACTTCAACGTTTGGTTAGCCATCTATCACTCTTCCTTGTGTTGGTTACACCTTTTGGCCAATGAAGTTCTCACAGAAAATACGATCCATCCGTAAGGAGATTTTTGGTCCAACCATGAACCCACGTCTAGTTCGGAAACCTCATGCCTATACTCAGTTTTTCTGCTTTGGTGTTCTCAATCTGATGCAACTAGTAGAAACAGATAAGGGGAAAAATATAAATGAGAAAACCTAAATCAGAGGTCTCTATATGATTTTGTGAAGGAACAACCTCCTCTGCTCTCAATAAGTCAGAATCTCATTCCACACCAAATACATAATTTCTAATGCACAATTCTCTTTAAATAAATAAATAAAGGTGAAAGAAGAGAAAGGCTTCCTGCGTAGAGAGGTGAAGCAAGAAACTCCACCAGGGTACTTTCCAGGCTTGCTGATAGCGGAGCAATGTTTGTGTTCCTGCATGACTCCATCAAGGCACTATCCAGGCTTGCTGGCAATGGAACAACACCAAAGATGAAAATTATACCCTGGAAATCTTAATCTCGTGAGCTACACTACCCTTCCAAAATTGAAATAGTGTGATCATGCTAAATATTATGTTGTGCTCAACTGAAAAGGTATATAGGGGACCATGTTTGTTCATGGGGTAAGTGGGAAGGCCAAAGTAATCAGCATGATGTTTCAATACTCCACGAAGAACCAAGGCCCTACATGGAAGGAGTTAACCAAAACAGAGAAGTTGGATTCTACCAGTGTGTCGCCAAGTGTTGTAGTGACTGCAACACCCTCCAAATTTTGGCCTACACTCAAATTTTGGAGCCTACTGTGGATCCTGTGATCGGTCGTTCTTTAGTCACTTATTGGTTAGCTAGTGGTTTCAATCTCCCTTCTTGGATCTTAAGAGTCGTTCACACTTTTATCTTTATATAGCAAGTGTCATCTTTGGGCATGGGAATTATCACTTTTCATGCAAAGGGGAGTTTTGGTTTTCTTAAAGGCGAAATATGTGTGAAAATGAGTTGTTCTCTTCATATAGAGATGTTTTTCACTCATTTCCAAAGTTTCACGCACTGTTACACAAGTCATGTCATTATCCTTAGAAAGTCTATCGTCCGAGCCACACTTTTCGTAAGCTTCCAAAAAGGTTGTTGCATTAAGAGAAGTCTGTTTTCATATGTTTTGGATGATCTATGTTGTATCACTAAGTGTCCAAGTGTGTGTTCATAGTCAAGTTTTATCACTGTTCACATCGGTTCCACTGATCCCACACTTAGCCAATTTCCTAAGGATTCCTAGCAACCTAGCCTCATCTCGCCTTCTTAAACTATGCACTTCACATCTACAACCCTCAAGAATTTTCCTTGCCTATTGGAACTATGCAATGCATAGAAACCCAACCTCCCTTGGCATCCAAAATTGTGCAGATGCTTCCTCCAATTTCCTTCCCTCAACTGGAACTCACTGTGTCTAGAAAATTGTGCAGTTTTGTCCCTCAAGCCTCTCAGCTGCCCAATCCCCTTGCCTCCTGAAACTATGCAGTTTTTCCTCCTAGGGCCCCTTCTCATAGCAGCTACCGCTTTCTTGAATTCTAGAATTTTTTCCCTCAATGGGCACTACACAAATTTTTCCCTCACTGAGAGTTGTGCAAAAAGTTCCCTTAGTCTGGCTTGAGTTGCGCATTGCATAGTCTCAGTGATCAAGATTAACCCTTGGCTGCTTGAACTTCACAATTGCATAGTCATTGGGCCTTATCCACTAACCTGTCACTCAGTCTTGACCCAATTCATGAATCTAGATGCTCTATCTTAGGCTACCGGTTTTAGACTGATGTCATCTCGTCATGAGTGAGTTGCAATTGTAGGTACTCTCTTATGCTATGGAAAGATGATAAAGAAGGAGATGAAGAAGGAGGACATACTAGATGACACTCAAGGAGCTAAGGAGAAAAGATAATCAATAGATAAGAAGACCAAGGAACCTGGGGATATGATATAATATCAGGACCATGTGAAGACTCCATTTGATTCACAACCCTTTGAAGGGTAGGTACGAAAACCAAAAATCATCTTTCATGAAATACAACTCTTAGCATAGTATGCAGGAAAACTTACCATTGTCATATCATTATTTCTCCAATGACATGTATGGTCGCAAACACTAAAAATCATTCCATGTGTTTTTGATAAGTGTTTCATTCCCTTTTGTATGTTGGTCTAACTTTCGTCTTTTGGCATGTTTGATTGATATGTAATCTTGTGATCCTTTTCCTGTGGTTTTGAAGGGTTGTATTTGTGTATACGAGTTATCCTAGACATGTAAACACTTGTCGCACTCATACACAAAGTCTTTAGCACTGTTGCACAAGTGTCATCACAGTCATCCTAAAGCCCATGGAAAATTTTAGGGGCTAATATTCGCAGGTGGGCTAATTTTCCTTGATTTTTCCAAAAAAAAAGATTTGCCAATATACGTTTTTTCTAAAAATGGTTCTTCTAAATTTTACAATATAAAATATTTTACCTTAAAAATCGCCAACATTATATAGAGACTATATATAAAATCATTATAAATTTGAATAATTTTACAAATATATCAATAAATTTGTTATAGTTTGCATATTAGGGACTATTGAGATTCACCAATGTTTTTAAACTTCAAGATAATTTTCCATCCTTAAAATTTTCCCTCCTAAAGCCTATCTCAAGTGTTGCACTTGTCACTTCTTGTCATGAGATAGTCACACATAGGGTAATTCTTCATTTGTTGCTCTGGTGATCTATGTTGCCATGTCGTCAAAGTATGCTAAATGTGTGATCACAAGTTCAAGTTCATCACAAGTCTATCTTCCTCCCGCACTTGGCCATCTTCGGAAAATTATTGATCGGCAACTCAGCTTCATCGGGCCCCAACTAAACTAGGTGCTCCGTAGTATCAACCCTCATTGATGTGACCTTGCTACCTAGAACTACACAATGTACAATCACTGTCCTCCAGGGAAGTTTTATTGTGCAATTCCAGATCCCAACAGCCTTCCTTCACCCCCTGAATTGCGGAGTTGTTCCTCCCAGTAGGACTTGAAATGTGCACTTCGCACTTTCAGTCCTCAATCTTTTCCCTTTCTTTTTGGAACCCCACAATGCGTAGAGAGCCCATCCTCACTTGGCCTCCAGAACTGCATAGATGTGTCCTCCAGTGTCCTTCCCTCATTTGGAGCTCACTAATCTCAAGAACTGCGTAGATTTGTCCTCTAGGCATCTCTGCCACCCAGTCCCCCTTGCCTCTGAACACTGTACAGAAATGACCTCTTAGGGCCTCATCCCACATCAACTATTTCCAGCTTGAACTCCACAATTTTGACTCCCAATGGCCACTACACAATTTCTCTCCCTAGTAGGGATTGTGTTGAAAAGTTCCTCGGTCACGCTTGAGCTGCACTTTGTGTAGTCTCAATGATCAAGCTCTTTCCCTATCACCTGGAACTACACAATGCACAGTTATTGGGCCCTCTCTCCTCTCCTATCACTTTTCATGTGCTCAATTCATGGATAATAATGCATCATCTTAGTTTAAGGAGTTTTCAGATTGATATTGTCCCATCATGAGTGAATTGCAAGAATAGGTACACTATCAAGTCATGGCAAGATGATGAAGAAGGAGAAGAAGGAGGGAAGCATGCCTAAAGACTCACTTGTATCAAATGGAAAAGGGGACCTACCAAGATCAAGAGAAGGAACACAAGTCTGCAACCACCTGCCAAGATTGAAGATCATTGAAGACCCTGCATTACAAAGATATGTGGAGGAGAAGAGAAATCATATCCAAAAACACGTCTAGCACTCAGCAACAACATCGACTAGACATTACCATATCATCAAGTTAGTCCATGTGAGAAGTGTCATGTCTAGTCGTGTCATGAGTTTTCATATGCCACATCACTATTGTGGTCTAGGTATATTGTAAAGCAAATGTATTGTAAACTGGAAGTCCAATGGACACACATGAATATGAAGAGTCATGTAAGTTGAAAAGTCATAGGAAGTTGAACAGGGATGAGGGTAGTCAAAGAGTCACAAGGGTCAAGCATCAAACCTTGGTTATATATACCCCCTCATTGTATGAGAAAAGGAGTTTTCACCTTGGATCCTTTTGCAAGGCATTAGAGAGACCAACTAGTTATTTGAGGAGTAAGGAGTGGCTCTAATGTACCACTACTGGGGCTAGTGATGTACAATGTAAATATGTGTCTTGGAAATTTTTCTTAATAATAGAAGCCTTTTAAGGCCAACACGTTCTTCATGCATGACTTATGAATGTTTGTAAGACTATTATGTGGACGTTTTTATTTCATGTTTTCTTTCACATGTACTAAAATAGTTGAACTATTTTGGTTATTTTAGTGCTTATCTTTTGAGAATGTGTTGTAATGGTTGTTATTGCTATATCATCCTTGTGAAATATTCCATGGGATACTAGACAAACCTTTTCTTTCTTACGGTTATAATGATTGTCACATCTACTAGATGTTAGATGGATCTTCCCTTGTTCATTGGTTGTAACGAGTATTGCATTCGTTGTGGACTATTCCACTGGATGTTAGATAGGTCTTTCTAGTTCATGTGTGTCTCTTCTTGGGTGGTACTATTACCTCTCACTTAGAGGCTCACTTTTCTCCCCCTTTTGTAGTAAGAGAACCTAAACACAATTGCACTGCACACTCACTAGGCACACTCACCTTGCTTTTCAAAGATACCGTTGCATCACTCTCTTATGCTGACAGCTAGAGCCAAGGCATATCTTTGAGGGTTTGGAAATCGGGCCTTTATACCGGATGGGACTCCTATACCAAATAGTGTGAGGTCTCATTGGGAATTCATATCGGGGAGATCCCTTTGGTTGACGGATTTCCAGCACTATCAACAGTACCTTGGAACTTGCATACATAAATGGAAAGTTTCCTCGCTTTTGGTGATAGATTCTCATGATTGGCCTTCGACAGAAATATTTTGCATGTTTCTCAACTTGAACTCATCTACTCACACCACATAGATTGCACTATAGTACCTTGAGAACCATTAATATCATCGGTGGTTTCTCTCGCACCTGTTAACAACATATGTAATGGCTAGTAATCATATGATGTCTACCTTGTTCGACTCCAACACATTTATTCACATGGTTAGACTCATATTATCAAGGGATTGAGTGAACAAGATAGAATACCCTATATCTAGTTCCATCCATCTGGGCTTTGATTTCAAAATTTATACTAGATTACAAAGTATGATGGTTATGATCATTTAGACGGTCCTCCAAGCATGGGTCCACACTCTGTCATCACTGGACGAGACTACTTGATCATTATACATGTGATATTGGCTTATATGCTGAGCATGGGTATGACCACCTTAGAAATATGACTCCCTTAGAAATGATATCATGATGATAATATGTATTGTAATAGATGATGATCTCGACCAATTTTTCTTGATCTGAACTTATCACAAGTTAAAGCATGTAAGTCATCAACTACTTCTTCTGACTTGGTACTTTAGGGGGGAATCTATCATAGACCATTTTGTCACATCTGGTCAATAGGCCTGCAAACTAGATCAATCAACATCCTTGAACATTTTGTCATCGTCCTTTCACAAATCCCTGAGCATCACTTCTCCAAAAATTCTGAGTTTTGGGAATAACTGCTTAAAAATACTTTTTTTAGCCCCAACACACATTGTTTACTTGGTCACCTGCATTCAATGCATGTTGCATGCTTTTTCACCAGCGTTGGTTAGCACATGTTTCTCCCTTCTACAGGTGCACTGATTCTAGAAATTCAAGAAAATAAAAAATATCTTTGAAGCTTCCTCTTCTAGAAGCTTCCAAGGTGGTTTTAACTAGTATTTACCACAGATAGGGAGCTCAAATTCCTATCTAACCCTATCTTGAAGACCTTATCTATTATCCCTTGAACTCATCCTCCCATCATATGTGGATCTCTATCCCATAATGGTAAATCCTAAACTACCACATTCATCCTATAAATTTATTGCCTCCCATAAGGTATGGGTTGTCTTTTGGAGATTGCTAGTGCCTCATGCTGTTGATTTGAACCTAAAGGAGTCATCATATTCATGCCTTATGGTTGATGTTGAGGTGTGCTTTATGACAAGGAAGGACAAGTCAACCTGGGTAGACATCTACAAAGTCAACTCCTATTTATGGTTGTAAACTCTCTCATATATTTGTTAATATAAAGAGTATCATGTTTTCCTATACTTGTGTTATGTTTACACTCATGTATTCCAATGCCATGTTGATTCATCGAATATATATTTTATATTATGCTATGTCGATGTTGTGGATCCTTTTCATATTTTAGCAATGTGTGCAGGTTCTAATTACAGATTCTAGGTAGGCTTCTTTCCCATACTCTAATTTCTCTAAGGAAAACTTCGTACATTTTGCATTATGTTGTTCTAGATCATACCACTAGATCTAGGGAATTCACTTTTGTCTGCAATCGTGAAAATTCCACATAACACTAGGCTTTCTATTAAAATAAAGTGTACCTCTTCTGATGAAGCTAACTATATCTTCTTACATCTCGAGCGAGTAATACCTATACAAATTAGAAATTGTCTTTTCAACACCAAAATTCCCTACAACCTTATAGGTGTGATCCTCTCCAATCAGCTATAGTCACTCACGTTTAGGAACACATAGCTTGTCCATCCTATAGAGTAAACCATTTTGGAGATGATAGTCAATTGTACTATCACAATCTTCCAAATGATTATGGACTTGTATCTATTTATACACCTCCTTGAAATGCAGTGTTTGAATGATTTTCTTATTCAAATCCTCAAAGGACTTCTACTAATCCTTCCCCAAATGGAAAATTTTTCTAATAGTTTTTATGGCATGGATTGGTGAAACTACTACTAAAAATGAGACTATGAATGTCCTTAGGTATTGTATTTCCCCAATGATCACTAAACTATACACGCCACAATCCCATTGACGGATATTCCGTCACTTCTTTCCTTCCACATTTGAAACCAAATTCCAGAATTCCTTAATTCTCTCTCTTCTATTTCCGAGAGAGAAGAAAGGATTCTATCCATTCTAGTTTTAGAAATTCTAGGTTGTTCTTTCTCTTTATCAAGGAATTTTTTTTGCTCAACTCCTCTAATCTTCTAATTGAATTCTTTCTAATTTATTTAAGAAAGATCTTCCTCTTCCAGGAAGAAAAAGAGCCTTAGAAACTTCACCAATCACTTCATAATAGACTTCATCTTCGTAGGACCTATATTAAGCTCCTCTCCACCAATCACATAGAATAAATACACCAAATATGACTATGCAAACTCACAATTATTGAGAATTTTCAATAATTGTTGCTTCTCCAAAGTCACTCACACCTACATCATGTGTGAGATGTGATCCTCTTAGGTATCATTGTAAACTAGTATGTCATCCAAATAAAAAATAATAAATGAGCCTTGGTAAGGGAATAGTTCAACATTCATTAATATCACAAATGTAGTTGATTCACTACATAGAAAAGAGGCATTAAGAATCATTTATACAAACATTTTCTGGTTTTAAAGACAATATTCTAGGTATCTTCTTCTCAGACTCAAACTTGGTGATACCCTAATTCTAAATCCATCTTACTAAAGTATTTTATTTGTTTCAATTGGTCCAATATGTCATTAATATTATGAAGTGGGTACTTTTTCTTTAGTGTAATATATAAATTCCCATTCATCAAGTCCCATACTTCTTTGGTACAATTATAATGGGTGACCCACATGATGACATACTTGGTCGAAAAAAATTCTACTGCTACACATGGTGTAATTGCTTCTTCACCTTATTTTCATCTTGAATGGAATTCCTATATGTATTAATGTTTGGAAATGGAGAGTCCTATAATAATTACATCTTGTACTCCACTTCCCTCTTAGTGGTATCCCTTTAGGCTCTTGGAACACTCCCGTGTCTATTGAAATCAACTCTTCCAACTATTGTCTCTATTTAGTGGAGCTATCTAGGTGTGCCATTTTTCCCATTGTCTCTTCTACAAAATGATTTCCTCTTAAGAATAATAAATCATACTTTTTACTTAAACTAATCAATTTCTTGGTTGGATTGGTAGTTACCAGCAAAAGTTTAGACTTACCTTTGTGTGTATCGATGGTGAATGATTTCCCATCCTTGATGAGGCGATCCTAGTTTCCTATCCACATGAAGATTGCATCCAACATATACATAAAGGTCATCCCAAACAAAAATACACACACATGAAGTGTAACTACATCCAATTATACTGATAAATCACCATTAATAGAAAATTTTATTCTACACTATTTGATCTCGAACCTCCAATCCAAGTTTTTGACCAAGTTTACTACAAGGAGATTTAATTGTGAGCTTGAGTTGAATAGAACATCGATATTGGTATTCTCAACCTGTATCTTGATGTAGAAGAGTTTTTTCATATCATTCTCTTTATAATGATGAATGCTACTTAGTTTCACCTCCTTCTATATTAAGAGGAAAACAATCTTCTTATCCATCTCAAAGTTGATTTCCTCCTAATTGCACAAATCCATAGCAATAAGATTTTTTTCTTCATGTTCTTCTTATGGCTATTTAGTCTAAGCTTTGGATGTAACTTCCAACACTTATGATCTATGTGACCATCAATGTTGTAGTGATTGTAGTGGTTACTAGTATCTTTGAAGTAGTGTGTTGTGGATACTATCTTCTTTTCCTTTTCCCCTTTCCACTGGGGAAAATTTTAAGGATGAAAATTTGTCTTAAAGTTTAGAAACCTTGGCGAATCTTACTAGTCCCCAAATTGCAGATTATAAAATGTTTGTTGATATATTTGTAAAAACATTCAAATTTCTAATAGTTTCATATATTGTATTTATACAATTTTGGCAAATTTTAAGGTAAAATAATTTTAAACTATTAAATTTGGGCGAATCATTTTTAGAAAAAATGGAAATTGACGAACCTTTTTTTTTTGGGAAAACCATGGAAAAATCCACTTGCGAATATTAGCCCCTAAAGTTTTCCATACTTTCCACTTATTATTTGCCTCCTTCGAGGCTTCCTAGTGATCCTTATACTTTGAACCACTTGATTCCCCTTTATTATAGCTTGTGTTTTTAGGTAATATGATCGTACAAAAGCCTTATCCACCATTGTAGTAAAAAAAAACTTTATTTTGTAGATGGTTGTGTAGACAGCCAATATAATTAAGGAGTTCATATGAGTTATTGGGAAAAATATCCAACATTATTTCCATCTTTCTGAATTTTGTGATGTACTCCTATAATTTTTTTCCATGTTAATGACTAAAGTACTGCCACCAAATCCACTCTTCCTTTACATATTTTATAGGGTATAAATGGGACTTTATGACAATTTTAAAATCCTCATATCTAGTTACTAATGGATCTCCCTCTAGCCTAAGGGTTTCCATATGTCTTTACCACTATGTACCTCATCTATGTGGTGACCAATAAGTAAACCTCTAACTATTGCAACTAGTGATTAATTTCAAATCATTGTTCTTACCTTGATATGGATTGATGTACACCTTTGCTTCCAACTTGAAGAGGAATATGAATGGTTGACGCAACTCAAATTTGGCTTCTATTTTTCAAATTCTTTCTTGGAATCCTTCTCTCGTTCATCCTAATCCCCCAAATTTCCCTCTAATCTAACCTCTAAGTTTGAACATTAATCTTCTTTGTTTGTTTGTTTGTTTTTTTTTTTTAATCTTGAGGCATCATAAGGAGGTTCATATTTCACAATATCCATGAATTTTTCTTCCAACCTTGAGAATATCTCCTCTATCGAATATTAAAGGTTATTATAAATAGATTCATTGGTCGTGCATGGGGTTTTATGACTTCCTTCTAAAACCATTTCCTAGATCATATGGAACTTCCAACAAAATACCCAAATAAATCTACTTTGATGCCAATATGATCTATAAAATGTTGTGTATATTATGTTACAACTCTGTGATTTCCCTAGGTTGAAAAAGGAATTCCAGAGGTAACCAAAAATCACCTTAGGCCATAATATAGCCCTTCTAGCCTGAAGAGGGCTCTCTCACTTAGGCTACTCAGAAAATATGATATATTCTAGGTAATAAGCTCAACAATTTTTTATTTTTTAAAGGTCTATTGATGAGAAAAGAGACAGATCCATTGGGTATGGATTCATGTCAAACCAGTTTTTTTCTAGTGAGATGATGGAAAAGAGAGGGTTTCTCTATAGGGGAAAGGTAGGCAAATTTGGTGGTTGGATTTTAGGTAAAATTTTTGCACGAGATGAATGTAGAAAAGGTGAAAGACAACACATTAGAGCATCAAACCATGGATGAATTCTAAAATGATTCTTTAAGATGAAAACATTGATAACTTGGAAATCTAAAATAGAGCATCATTAAAGATGAATTTTGAATTAAACATTTGGTTTCCCAAGCAAGAAGATGAATATTAAAGGGATGCAAACACACAAATAACTTACAATATCAAAGGAGAACAATGTTAGGCACATATAATACTAGTATATTCCATTATTATTATTGCCATTTTAGCTCCTTATTGTTATTGTTGTGCTCATGTTGTCCCCATATTTTTATTATTGTGCCCATAGAAGCCCACTATTGTGATTGTTGTGCCCTTGCATTATTATTGTTATGTCGACTTTGACTATATTGTGACCCCTTAGACTCATATATATAGAAAGGAGGTCTGGTAATTTGTATCATCCAAGAATTATTCATTTTTGTAATGTAAAGGAGGTTTCCCCCTCAAATAGGCTGATTTGAAGTTGTTTCCTTATATTTTCTTCTATTTTGTGAGCTGGTTGCATAACAATTGGTATTAGAGCTTTGGATTATAGGGTTTCACTACTTCAAATAGGTCATCATGGAATTTTCTCTATAACTTTGTTTCTACGATGTTTTAGAAGCGAAAATTAAAACCCATTTGAGAAGAAATCTTGATGCACCTCAGGTATGAATTTTAGATCTTGTCTCGCTGTATTTTCGGAGATATGATCCAAGGAAGTTATGGTTTTTGTAGGCTCTCGAATTATATCTCGAAAAGGTGACCCGGGAGAAAGCGTCATAAATTTCTCTTTTAGCATCAAACTGAAATTTCATAGAAAGGTCTAGAAAGAGGACAGATTCTAGTTTTCTTTGTATCAGGTTGAGGTCCGAAAGTCAAAAAAGTGACACGTGACACTTCGTACATGTTTTCTCTACAAAAGTAGTCTATAATCAGGCCATCGTGGGAGATTTGGAATAACTCTTTCTTGGAGAATCCAATATTGATCATACTTGTAGGGTTGGAACGAGGACTCGGAGGGATACCATGGAAGCAAAAATTAAAGGCAACATGGAAGATTTGAAGATAGATTTGACAAAGTTGCTGCAAGAAATGGTTACTAATGGAGAAAGGGTAGTAGAAAAAACTCATGATCAGAACAAAATAAATGTTAATCATGATTTCATAGACTCTAACATTGGATTTAAAACCCACCATGTTCGAAAGATCGATACGAGTAAATTTGATGGCAAGGATCCCGTAACATGGATACTACAGATGGAGCAATATTTCAATCTCCATAATGTGCAAAACATACAAAAGTTACATATTGCATCTTTATATTTAGAACCAGATCAATTTTTTATGGCATAAAGGGCTTTTCTCTCGTAAACCACTTGTCACATGGTCAATTTTCATAGAGGAAATGATAGCACATTATGAGGATACAAAGAGAAACACCTTTTTTTATCAAATTGATAAATATAAAACAAAAGGGTTCAATGGCAGAGCACATTGAGGAATTTCAAAAATTGAATATAAGGGTAAATGATATTCGACAGAAGCAGAGGATTGATGTGTTCATAGGGACATTAAAGGATAACATCCAACATGAGGTTCACATTTGGGAACCTGATTCATTAGAGAAGGCATTCGGGTTGGCAAGAAAAATTGAAAGCCAAATTATGGCAACAAGGAAACCTACCAATCACAACTATAAATATGGAAGTGTTGTTGCCCGTAGCCTTCCACAACCTACAAGGTTGACACCACAACAATTGGAAGAAAAAAGAGCAAAAGGGCTTTGTTACAGTTTTGATAGAAAATACACTAAAGGTCATAAGTGTGCTAAGAAGAAATTATTTTACATAGATTGTGAAGAGGAAGAAGAAAATGAACAAGAAAGATCAAGAGAAGAGGATACACACTAGGAACAAATCTGAGGGAAAGAAGAAATGAATCCGACAATATCTTGTAATGCATTGGCTAGAATAACCACTCCTCAAACTATCAAGATATAAGGACATATCAAAGAAGAAAAAGGTAATAGTGTTGATTGATTTGGGCAATACTCATAATTTTATTCATTGTAAGATAGCGAAGGAATTGAATTACTTCCTATATCCAACACCAGAGTGTCAACTGATGGTTGCAAATGGAAGAACCGTAAATTGCTCTAGAAAGTGCCATAATATCAAGATATCAATGGGAGAATATGTGTTGAATAGTCCAATGATTTCCATTCCAACGGGTGGTGTTGATGTTGTACTAGGAGTCCAATGGCTACAATCTTTGGGTACGATAGCTTTTAATTTTCAAGAACTTTTATTGAATTTTTTTCAGAAGGAAAGGAAGTTGAATTAAGGGGTATCGCAGGGAAACTAGGAAAGATGATCAGCTCTAATGGTATGACAAATATTATAAAGAAAGAACAACATGGTGTATTTGTATAATTATGTTCGCTAGAGGTTCCCACATCGAAATCATCTATTTCTCTAGATCTCCAAAAAGTCTTGGACAATCATTCCAAGGTATTTGAGACTCCCAAAGGCCTCCCATCTATTCATGATCATGATAATGCTATTCATTTGATTCCAGGAAATGTTCCTCCAAACATCAGGCCTTACAGATATCCCTATGCCCAAAAGAGTGAAATTGAACGTATGGTTGCAGAAATGCTAGAGGTTGGTATAATTCAACCTAGTCAAAGTTCTTTCTTAGCTCCAATAGTATTGGTGCACAAGAGGGATGGATCATGGTGCATGTGTCTGTATTATAGGGAGCTCAAAAAGCTCACTATTAAAGATAAATTTCCCATTCCTGTCATTGATGAATTATTGGATGAATTGCATGGATCAATTTACTTCACCAAGTTGGACCTTCATTCAGGATATCATCAAATCAGAATGAAGACTGAAGACATTCCAAAAACAACATTTAGAACTCACAAGGGTCAATATGAATTTTTGGTCATGCCTTTTGGCCTTACCAATGCACCTTTTACATTTCAAGGTTTGATTAATTCCATTTTCAAATCCTTCCTTAGAAAATTTGTGTTAGTATTTTTTGATGATATACTAATCTACAACTTGTCTTGGAAGGATCATGTTCAACATGTTGATAGAGTGTTCAAACTATTGGAGGAGAAACAATTATACGAAAAAAACTCCAAATGTTTCTTTGGAGTACAAGAGGTGGAATATTTGGGTCATATTGTATCTCATGAAGGTGTTAAGGTAGACCCTAGAAAAATTAAATCCATTAAAGAATCTAAAATCCCCACATCCATAAAGCGTCTACGAGGATTTCTAGGGTTGACAGGGTATTATTGCAAGTTTGTTAAGATTTATGGGAGAATAGCAGCACCTCTAACAACATTACTGAAGAAAGATGCATTTTCTTGGACTCCAGAAGAAACGAAAGCCTTTGAACATCTTAAAGAGGCAATGTGCCAAGCACCAGTCTTAGCTATGCCAGACTTCACAAAAACCTTTATTGTGGAATGTGATGCCTCAAGAAATGGAATTGGTGTTGTTTTAATGCAAGAAGAAAGAACCATTGCTTTCGAAAGTCGTCCAATGAAAGGAAAGTATTTACACAAAGCTATTTATGAGAAGGAAATATTGGCAATACTACATGCACTTAAGAAATGGCGACCTTACCTAATGGGAAGACACTTCAAGGTAAAAATAGATCATGATAGTCTTAATACTTTATTAAACAAAGATTATATTCAAAAGAGAAAAAAAAATGGGTCACAAAGATGTTGGGTTATGACTTTGAAATCATCTACAAAAAAGGGAAGAAAAATGTTGTTGCAGATGCACTCTCAAGAAAGGATGAGGATGTGGAAGAATTGCTTTATGCCATTTATATTATCCAACCATATTAGATAAACGAAGCAAGGGATGAATGGAAGAATGATGAAGAAGTGTGGGAATTCATTCAAAATTTACATCAAGACCCCAATACATCTAATGCATTTAGTTGGAAAAAGGATTCGTTATGGTACAAATATTGCTTATACCTATGTAAGAATTCCCAACTCAAACAAAAGATTCTTATGGAATTGCACACCTCTCCCTTAGGAGGGCACTCAGTATTTTTAAAAATTTACCACATGGTTAAGAAGGATTTTTTTTGGAATGGCCTTAAATCTGATATTCAAAAGTTTTTGGTAGAATGTTTGGTTTTCCAACAAAATATAGTTGAAACAATTAAGATCCCAGGTCTATTACAACCTTTATCCATTCCAAGTCAATGTTGGGAGGAGGTTTCAATGGATTTTATCACAAGTTTACCCAAGTCCAAAGGAAAGAGTGTCATCATGGTGGTAGTTGATAGACTTACCAAGTATGCACACTTTTGTGCATTATCTCATCCCTTTAAAGCCAATATAGTTGCTATTGTATTTATGGCAATAATTCAAAAGCTACATGGAAACCAAAAGATTATTGTAAGCAACAAAGATCCCATTTTCACTGGAAATATTTGGACAGAATTATTTTCTTGTCTGGGTACTCAGTTAGCTCATAACTCATCGTATCATCCTCAATCTGATGGGCAAACTGAGATAGTGAACAAATGTTTGGAAGGATATCTTCTTTGCTTTGTATCTGATAAGTAGACACAATGGGTAAAATGGTTGCCTCTGGCTAAATGGTGGTATAACACTTCCTTCCATACCGTAGCAAAAATGACCCAATTTATGGCACTTTATGGATATCATCCACCATCCATCACATCATATTTAAGGGACAATTCTAAGGTTCAATCAATGGAAGATCACATCGAGCATCAAAAACAAGTTCTCCAACTCTTAAAGGATAACCTCATTTTAGCATAGAATAGAATGAAACAACATGCATATCAACATCATAGCCAAACAAGTTTTGATGTAGGTGACTGGCTATTTCTACGGTTACAACCATACAAACAAATGTCCCTCAAGCAAACTAAGAAGGATAATAAATTATCACCAAAGTATTATGGTCCATACAAGGTGTTGCAAAAGATGGGTACTATGGAATACAAATTGGAGCTTCCTACAGCTTCTCGAGTGCACCCACTTTTCCATGTTTCATGGTTAAAGAAGGTTATAGGTGACAAGCTCCCAGTTCAAACAATATTTCTAGGACTTGATGAGAAAGAAAAAATCATATTGGAACCTAAAGCAGTCATAGAAAAAAGAACTCAACAACTATGAAATTGATCAATTTCAGAGTATCTCATCAAGTGGAAGAACTTACCCGTTGAAGATTCCACATGGGAGGATGAGAATTTTATACAGAAGCATCCATAACTACTCAAGCATTGAGGACAACACATTTTTGAAGGAGAGGATCATGTTAGGCCCATATAATACTAGTGTAAAAAAGGGGCCTAACATACCCTCTACTTCAGAAATGAGCTAGTTGCATAACACACAAAACCACCGAAATTATAACTCGGGAATCCCTGCAAATCACATTCTATTTCATTCATTGACTAGCAAAGTTTTCAAAAATACAGTGCATAAAGGTATTTTTCTCTAATCTCAACCAACATAACCACTTACAATTCTTTTGATATCTTTATACATCATGCAAGATTCAATCTCCTACCCTAGGTGGTTGAAATCATTGACCAAAACCAACTTTTAACTAGATAAATCCAAAAACAAGTGCATATACTGAAAAATAAGAGCCATTTTCCTTAGACCAATCCAAGCCTAAAACATCACTAACTTGGAGTATTCACCAATAAACATTAAACACGTATCCTAAGTTAATTTTCTACCTATTTACCGTATCTAAACCACTTCTATAAGTCAAAAATTCAAAATTTGAACTAAGAAGTGCTGACTATCCAGACTCGTAGCACATTAGGTTGTTTCACAGAAAAATGAAGTAGCTTCCATACTCTGTACCGTTGTGGCCCTTGTCTGTAAAAATGAAGCAAATGGGTGTGCCTCAAATACCCCTGTGATGGTGTTGAAATTCTCAAGTAATATTGAAAATGGATGTAGACCTCCCTTTGACCTATTCCCCACTTTCGTAGCAACATTGTCTACTTTTGCAGTGCCTCCAAACACTGAACATATAGTGACTCATTTCTTAATAAAAAGTGTCAGAAATATTAGAGTGGATGCTAGAACCTTCATATAACTCCCTCATGACAATAAAAGTTCCAAATTCACTATCCCATCAATATCAAAATTTATATAAAAAGAGCAACAATCCCCTTGTTGCATTTTTGCATTTTTGCAAATTTCATCAAAAATTGACCTTTTCTAATCTTTTGAGCTAAAAACAAAGTTTGAGAGCTGAGTTGAGATTTCCTACTAGAGATTCACCTTTGTAGTACCCTCTGCAAGTATTTACAACTTACCTCTCTTCCTCTTCCTTCCAACTTCCTTAACTTCAGTGAGCTTCTTCTTCACCAACCTGTCAAGGACTAGTTCAACAACCTGTGCATTTCTAAACAAGTCAAATTATCCCTATGATCCTTCTCCTCTCTACTTGGTGTTGTGCTCCTTCAAGTTGTTATAGTAGCTTCTCGAATTCCTTTTTCTCATCAAAATCATAGGTTGAACAGTCTCCTTTACTTACATATGCACCTTGGTATAAGACCTAGTTCTAGGTATCCTTGAATGCTAAAATTCCTCCTTCAGCTCTTCAACATCAATGACCATTTTACCTTTTCCTTCGGCAACATGTGCCAATGTTTCCTTTGGTGGATCTTCTTCTCTAGGCTGAAAAGTTTCTTATGACACTTTATGCCTAAGATCCCTATTCTCCTACTGCAAGTATGTTATTGTCACATGGAGCTTGCATAACTGATCTTATAACTCCAAATTTTGTGGTTCCTTTCATCAATTTCCACTTCCTTCTGTGTGCTCTCTGATTCCATAACTTGAATGGGTGAAGATGGAGGACCCACAGGTAATATCTTTGTTGCAACTCTTGTTCTTGGCACTCTTACCACCTTTTCTACCTCAGGGGAGAAATGTAGCTTCTTAGCACTTTTCTTATCAACCAGTTTTCTTTTGGTCAAAGGTTTCTTGATTGAGCTTGTTGTTGCAGGTGAAGCTTTTTTAATCAAAAGTGAAGGAGTGCATTTCTTAGTCTTTTGATTGTTTGAAGATTTTGCTACCCATCCTAAAGAAACCATGAAATCCTACCTTGACTACTCCTTCTTCTCAACCTCCTTCATTACCAACAATTTAGTTAATGAAAAATGAAACAAACTGGCCTCAACTTGACTTCCTTTTGTTTGAACTCAGTCAACCATCTTACATAGACTCCTAAACAGATAATAGGGAATATTCAAAGATTTCTTGCCAGTAAAATGCATTAAGAGCCTAATGTGATAGTGATACACCTTACTAAATCTCCCCTCACATGTGAAGTACCTTTGAATGACCTGCAATAGTTTTCTATGATGATCTTGTAAATAACTCCTTCGAACATATGAACCATACTCTTTCCATTATTTTGGCTTGAGAAAGTCCTTGAAATCAACCAAATCAAAATCCATTCCTTTGAACCATTCCTCTCCACTCAAAGGTATCTCAGTGGCCTCAACTATTGATTGAGTTGAGACTAGAAAAGTTAGACTTCCCACCTTTTCTTGTACAGTATCGAAACCCCTAGCAAATTCCTTTGTCAACTACAAATGATATCCTTGAGTTTTCTCACAGGATCTCATACACCCTACTTGTTCAAAAGCCATTCTAATGGCTAAATCTGCATTGATGGATGTAATTTCCTATGGTTCAAAACATACGGTGGATCCCCCTTTGTGTATTTTGTCTTCTGGAGTTGACATGGTTTCACTTTTACAACAATGAATAATTTAAGGTTATGAACAACTCGTTTGGGAAACAATGGAGGTGTTATGGTATTTGAATCTTGTCATAATGACTTAAAATATACTCACAACAATTACACCAAGACTTACAACTGTGAACTTTCTCAATAAAACCCTATAGAACTCAAAATTTTGTAACTATTGGCAAGAAATTAAAATAGGGATAGTCGTAGTGCATAAGCCAAAAATGAAGCCCTAAAGAAATTTGACCCCTCTAAAACACCTTTGGGCATAAATTTTAAGGGGAAAATATTTGTTACAATATTCATGCCAAGGCACCAATTACATGCAAGGGCTCACACAACGAAAAGGAAAATTTGCATCGATAAAAGAGGGAAATTACCCACTTTGTGGAATTGTAGCGGGTTGGGATAAAAACACAATGCAGAGGAAGGAAAACACAAGGAATTTCAGAAAAGCAATGTCGAAAATTTTATCCTTTTTGCAGGATCTAAATGGTTATTGCTAGCTTCTAAATGAAATTTCATAGTTATTTCAAGACTAGAGGGTAAAGATAAAACTAAATTTGCACTTGTGATGGAATTTTGACCGTCGACATGTGAGAATTTGAACACTGTGTGAACTTGCAGTGTCCCTGCCCCCTTTTTGTAGCAAATGAAACAAACCACCTAAGCTTTGCGATGTAGATAATGAAGGGCTTGTTAGCGCTTGAATTTGGCCTCAGGCTGAAAAAGACAAAATCCAAGGCAACATCAAACCACTTAGCCTCGTAGCTAGCCCTACGGGGCAGGAGAGGGCTCTCTCTAGGTCTATCTTGGCAAAATGTCTTCAAAGGGCGGAGATGACCAATAAAGAACACTGATTTTAGGCTAGTAAATTGATTGAGAAGGTTTGATTTCAGATTTTTTAGGGTTTTGGTGGAAAATAGGGGGAGAGCAATTTTGGGTGCGGGGATAGGACACAGCTTTTCCAGAGGTCTTTTTGTTGTCTTGATGCCTTTGATTTAAGTGAATGGATAGGAATGACCGGTGAGGAGCTAAAGAGAGCAAGAAACCATCAAGAGTTCTCTTTAGAGAGAGGAAAACATAGATATTAAGCAAACTTAAAGGCAGAGCATATAAATTATGAATTCTACCTTAACACTTCATTTACTTAATGTGTAGAAAAGAGAAATAGGAAATTGATACACATAAAAAATCTTACAAGTACATGAGAGAAGCACACCATCAACACAAATAACCACAGGAATCCCAAAAAGTGCTGCAAAACCCTGGTCTTTCCTTTGCCAAAATTGCAGAGATACAAAGTGTAATACAGTCTAAGCTTATCCCTCAAGAGTCCAACCATGAAAATGACTAAGAAAATACATAATATAGGAAAGCTAACACCTTTCCTTGCCTCTAGGGGTCGATCTCATCCTTCTAGGAGCTGTTTCAACCAATTCTAAACTGAGCACTAAAATCTAGGCAGTCAAAACAACTTGCCTCTATAAGCTAGGAAACCAATTCATTCATTAAATTTTTGACTTTTTATGAATGAATCTTCTAGAAGAGATAAATAAGTTCCATGACATCATAAAATTACATCAATTACATCAAGGAGGATGAAAAATCACTCCAAAAAGTCAAAACTAGTCAAATATGCGTTTTGCTGAGCTGTAGGTGAAAATCTGGCAAATTTCCCTGATGCGTAGCGCCCCAATTCTCTACGCATAGCGCGCCTTTGAGACAACTTTTGGGGCACTTTCTGGCATCCAAATGAGGAAACAGTAGGCTTGTTGGAAAGGTCTGGATGTCTACTTTCCAACCCAAGTGGAATTTCTCAATTTGGTGTCCATTTGCCCCTCCAAAATTGCAATCTCCCAAGACTGCTTCCTGTGTGTCCAAAAAGTGGCAGAAAGTCATTTTTTTCATGTTTTTTGACCTTCTGAGGGCTCAAAACCTGATTAAATGTCTTGGAAATTGCTGAGAAAGTGTAATTTGTCATGACAAATCCAAAAACGCTGATTTTTTGAGAAATGGACTTGCCCATGTTCAGGGTAGCGCGCCTGAGCCCTACGTGTAGCGCAACTTTCAGATGATTTTTGGAGGCCTTACCAATGTCCAAATTGGGCGTAGGATAGCTCGTTGGAAAGGTATTTGAGTCTAATTTACTACAAAACTATAATTTTTCAATTTGGAGTTCATTTTCCCTGTCAAAAATCAAATCTCCCAAGACTGGTCAAAATGTGCCAAATGAGGCTGCCTCAAGGCAGAGTGCTGTTGCAGTCAACTTTTGAATGCCTTCCTCAACTCCAAATTGAGCTCATGATAGCTCATTGGGAAGATATTTGTGTCTAGTTATCATTTTACTCATAAAGAAATTCATTTGGCCAACCAAGCTAAGAGGAAACTTGATTTTCCCAAGGTCACTTCAGAGGTGCATTTGATTCTCCTGAGGCAACGATATTTTTGACATTTCTCTAAAACCATGACACCTGTGTAAAAAGTGAAGGAGGTTTTTCTTCTTTGGCATGTTGTGGACAAAACCTCTCTCAGTTTTCCCAAATTCATTTTTGATTGCTCAGAAACATCATGTGAGTAAAACCTATCCCGATGTGTGAAACAAGGGATTTTGTCGAAATGAAGCGAAATGAAGGGGATAAGAGGCTTCTAAATTCTTGGGGAAATTTTTCGAAGTAGGGAGGGATGTTAGGGAGCAGGGGAAAGTGGAATCACGGAGATCGAGTAAGGGGAAGGGGTCCAAAAGGGCAAAACACAGGCCCAACCTAGAAAATTGCCAAGTTGTAGCAAGAAACTAGGGTTTGCTCGAAAATGAGGAATTTGGGGGACCTCAGTGATGGGAAGCATTTGATAAGGTACATGAAGGATAGGGGAAGGTGTATGAACATCTGGATACAAGTTTTGCCGATGATTTGACCGTCCAAGAGAAATTGCCTTCAAAACCCTAGGAGAGGGAAATGACCTTACCTAGGCTCAACTGAAGCATGAACAAGGTGTAAAATGACTCAATGGAACTTGAAATGATGATAACAACCCTATGAATGATGATAGACTCAGCAGAATGATGACATGGACCGACATTTGGATAACTTTAGAAGGAGTGAAAGCAAACCCTAGACCTAATGCCTAGTGACCAAATTTTGCTTGAAAACTCTTTGAAATGACAAAATTTGACTTGGACACTCTGAGACCACTTTGTAAGAGCATATTTGATCACTGGAGGAAGGCTGGAAAGACTGACACTAACATTGGCTCCAATGGGGATGGTAGCTCCTTGGAGGTGCCAAGAACGGCAGATCTTTGGGAGAGCAGACCAGTGCCTTATCCATTGGGCAATGGAGTCAAAACTCAAGCTAAAATGCATGACTAAAAACCGACACAAACTAACTTCACAAAAGACTGAAAACTGACTGACAAATGACTCATGACTGACTTAACTAAAACAAGAACTTACAAAGCTTATTGAAGGGCAGCAGTCCATCAAGATTTGAAATCATGATGACAACCACCTGTGTTTCTTACAAGACAATATACCATCAAACTATATCAAAATGCCAATGCAACCAATCAAGTAGATGCCTTCTTGATTGATTCTTCTTATCAGATCTTCTGGTCAACAGTACAAACCTATCACTGGGCATCCAAAAACATATTTGACCATGGCTGCAACAAAACATTGTAATAAACATTTTCACTGCTGGCTGCAACAAACTTGCTAGAGGATCGTGAAAAACATGAAGATTTGCCACTGCCACCTCCTGCTGAAAGAACAAGGTATCCTTTGTTACAATTTCTGATCTGCCTTCATCATGTGCTTCGGTAAAAGTATGCTCATGAGCTTCAAAAAACTCTGAACAAATGGATGGGCAGATCTCTTCTTGGAAAAGCATTTCAGCACATGAAACATATGAAGAGGAATCTGAATGGAAATCCTGAATGTTTTGTTCTTATGTGGTGTGAATGTGCTGTAGGTCATTTGTATATGATATGATGGCCAGGTTTTCATGTTCCTTATTACATTCTTCAATCATAAGGAAAGAAACTTCAGATGATCCTTGAAGCACAATATTATCATTTATGTTGTTTACCACAAATTCATTCAGAGAAACTTTTTCACTTGCTTGAGCAAAGATCTCAGCTTGCTGTTCATGAGCTGACTGAATGACCTCCTTATGAAGACTCGGTTCTAATGACAGACTGGTAGCACGACTGAGAACATTTGAATCCATACCGTTGTCTATGATCTCAACAACAAAATTCTCCTTTTCAGGATTCAGCACAAGGTATTCTTGGTCATCATGATCTGAATGTTGATCTGAAATAGCTGACTTGACTGCATCACATTCTGAAATTGAACCTTGACTACCTTGCACGCTGTCTTCTTCTATGGGCAGATCTGAAACGACACTTTCTCTTTCATTATTTTCAGCCATATGACCATCTTCAGCTTGCTAATCTTGATTCTGCTGCAAAATGTCCTAATCATTTTGACAAGTATCCTCTAAGTTTTCTTTATGCTGCTGAAACGGATTTTCGTACAGGGCCTCCATGATTTCATCATCCATAAAATTATCATCTTCATAATATTTCTCAAGGCTTTCAATAAAAGTAGAAGCATGTTTGCAACAGTCATGAACCAAATTTAATGATGGATAAGATGCTTGATATCTTTCAATAAACAAGGCATGAAAATCCTTTAAACAGTAAATACAGGCCTGCGGCAAATTTTCATACCAGGATTGGGCTTCACCTTCCAGAGTGGCCAGGAATATCTTCATCAAGCAATCTTCAGGAAAATCCACCTTCAACTTGCGAATATGCATATGAAATCTAACTAGATTTAAAGCAGCATCCTTCTTACCATCATCTTTAAATGTAGGCAGATTCCTTGACCAATCTACCTTCGGAATCTTATTCGGAAAACCTGGAATGTGATCTCGGCTAAAGGGAGCATATCTTCTTGTGATTCGGTCCATCTTGAAAATCTCACAGCTACTAATCTTCCTGCAGTGAAGTCACCATGAAGCATTGATCTCTGG
The DNA here is from genome assembly GCA_031772625.1 of Pinus tabuliformis. Lineage (NCBI taxonomy): Eukaryota > Viridiplantae > Streptophyta > Pinopsida > Pinales > Pinaceae > Pinus > Pinus tabuliformis. The sequence goes on along the minus strand of CM062816.1, from coordinate 905,120,755 downwards.
AGTTTTCAGTGAAGGAGTCGCTAGTGAATGATTTCAGCCTTGTCAGTGTCTGATCGTTGTCCACCATCAACAATTAGATCTGAACTTGATACATGTACTGGGGTAATTGACAAGTTAGATGTCACGTTTACAAACTAGACCGGAGATTGACTGAAGCAGGGTTTATCTACTTGCGCTTATGCAAAGCAAAAGCGTTTCGAAGGCTACCTGGCATAACTTCAGGCTCCGTCTATAGCTTATAAAACAAATGACATCAACCAGCAAACCATTTGTTCTCCCCAGTATGGTCACCAATATGTTAGCACTTGAATTTGGCCTCAGGCTGAAAAAGACAAAATCCAAGGCAACATCAAACCACTTAGCCTCGTAGCTAGCCCTCCGGGGCAGGAGTGGGCTCTCTCTGGGTCTATCTCGGCAAAAGGTCTTCAAAGGGCAGAGATGACCAATAAAGAACACTGATTTTAGGCTAGTAAACTGATTGAGAAGGTTTGATTTCAAATTTTTTAGGGTTTTGGTGGAAAACAGGGGGAGAGCAATTTTGGGTGCGGGGATAGGACACAGCTTTTGCAGAGGTCTTTTTGGGGCAAGGTAGGAGATTGTCTTGATGCCTTTGATTTAAGTGAATGGATAGGAATGACCGGTGAGGAGCTAAAGAGAGCAAGAAACCATCGAGAGTTCTCTTTAGACAGAGGAAAACATAGATATTAAGCAAAGTTAAAGGCAGAGCATATAAATTATGAATTCTACCTTAACACTTCATTTACTTAATGTGCAGAAAAGAGAAATAGGAAATTGATACACATAACAAATCTTACAAGTACATGAGAGAAGCACACCATCAACACAAATAACCACAGGAATCCCAAAAAGTGTTGCAAAACCCTGGTCTTTCCTTTGCCAAAATTGTAGAGATACAAAGTGTAATACGGTCTAAGCTTATCCCTCAAGAGTCCAACCATGAAAATGACTAAGAAAATACATAATATAGGCAAGCTAACACCTTTCCTTGCCTCTAGGGGTCGAGCTCATCCTTCTAGGAGCTGCTTCAACCAATTCTAAACTGAGCACTAAAATCTAGGCAGTCAAAACAACTTGCCTCTATAAGCTAGGAAACCAATTCATTCATTAAATTTTTGACTTTTTATGAATGAATCTTCTAGAAGAGATAAATAAGTGCCATGACATCATAAAATTACATCAATTACATCAAGGAGGTTGAAAAATCACTCCAAAAAGTCAAAACTAGTCAAATCTGCGTTTTTCTGAGCTGTAGGTGAAAATCTGGCAAATTTCCCTGATGCGTAGCGCCCCAATTCTCTACGCATAGCGCGCATTTGAGCCAACTTTTGAGGCACTTCCTGGCATCCAAATGAGGCAAACGTAGGCTTGTTGGAAAGGTCTAGATGTCTACTGTCCAACCCATGTGGAATTTCTCAATTTGGTGTCCATTTGCCCCTCCAAAATTGCAATCTCCCAAGACTACTTCCTGTGTGTCCAAAAAGTGGTAGAAAGTCATTTTTTGCATGTTTTTTGACCTTCTGAGGGCTCAAAACCTGATGAAATGTCTTGGAAATTTCTGAGCAAGTGTAATTTGTCATGAAAAATCCAAAAATGCTGAGTTTTTGAGAAATGGACTTGCCCATGTTCAGGGTAGCGCGCCTGAGCCCTACGCGTAGTGCGACTTTCAGATGATTTTTGGAGGACTTCCCGATGTCCAAATTGGGCGGAGGATAGCTTTTGGGAAAGGTATTTGAGTCTAATTTCCAACACAACTTGAATTTTTCAATTTCGAGTTCATTTTCTTTGTCAAAAATCAAATCTCCCAAGACTGGTCAAAATGTGCCAAATGAGGCTGCCTCAAGGCAGAGTGCTGTTGCAGTCAACTTTTGAATGCCTTCCTCAACTCCAAATTGAGCTCATGATAGCTCATTGGAAAGCTATTTGTGTCTAGTTATCATTTGACTCATCAAGAAAGTCATTTGGCCAACCAAGCTAGGAGGAAACTTGATTTTCCCAAGGTCACTTCAGAGGTGCATTTGATTCTCCTGAGGCAACGATATTTTTGACATTTCTCTAAAACCATGATACCTGTGTAAAAATTGAAGGAGGTTTTTCTTCTTTGGTATGTTTTGGACAAAAACCTCTCTCAGGTTTCCCAAATTCATTTTTGATTTCTCAGAAACATCATGTGAGTAAAACCTATCCCGATGTGTGAAACAAGGGATTTTGTCGAAATGAAGCGAAATGAAGGGGATAAGAGGCTTCTAAATTCTTGGGGAAATTTTTGGAAGTAGGGAGGGATGTTAGGGAGTAGGGGAAAGTGGAATCACTGAGATTGAGTGAGGGGAAGGGGTCCAAAAGAGCAAAACACAGGCACAACCTAGAAAATTGCCAAGTTGTAGCAAGAAACTAGGGTTTGCGCGAAAATGAGGAATTTGGGGGATCTCAGTGATGGGAAGCATTTGATAAGGTACATGAAGGATAGGGGAAGGTGTATGAACATCTGGATACAAGTTTTGCCGATGATTTGACCGTCCAAGAGAAATTGCCTTCAAAACCCTAGGAGAGGGAAATGACCTTACCTAGGCTCAACTGAAGCATGAACAAGGTGTAAAATGACTCAATGGAACTTGACATGATGATAACAACCCTATGAATGATGATAGACTCAGCAGAATGATGACATGGACCGAAATTTGGACAACTTTAGAAGGAGTGAAAGCAAACCCTAGATCTAATGCCTAGTGACCAAATTTTGCTTGAAAACTCTTTGAAATGACAAGATTTGACTTGGACACTCTGAGACCACTTTGTAAGAGCATATTTGATCACTGGAGGAAGGCTGGAAAGACTGACACTAACAGGGCTGAATGATAAGGGATAAAAATGCAGGTTAAAATGATCACCTGGAATGGCCTGGAGTGGGAGTGAAAGCATTGATCATGATTTAGAAATAACGTCATGAATGTGCAACACTTTTCTAAGTGAGAATCCTTTTCACTACAATATTAGGAACAAAAGAAATTACATGAGAATGTAATATATAAACCCTGAAATCCTTCAAAGCCTTTACCAGCGTAAAATTTTGCTTCTCCATTATGTTATACTTTAAAGTAGAATCCCTTAATTCCCTATTGAAAAATCCTATAGGCTACTCACGGCCTTCGTGGATTTTCTGCATCAATACTACTGCAATAGCATGCTTCGAAGCAAAGGAGAAAATAATGAAATATTTTGTGTAATTATGACTAGCCAAAATAGGAACATGAGTTAAGGCTAACTTTACCTTGTTAAATGACTTATTTTATTCAGCAGTCCACTTGATCTCACAGTCTTTCCTCAACATATTGATGATAGCCCTTAAAATTTCAACAAGATTTGAAATGAACTGCCTCAAAAAATTAATCCCGCTAATAAAATATTGCACTTATTTTTTTATTTCTTGGCATATCAAGCTTCTGGATTTCTTTAATTATTCTTGGATCAATTCTAATGCCATGTTTGTAGATTATATGTCCAAATATGTTACCTTCTTCCATTCCAAAAAGGGACTTATTTGGGTTCAAAGAGACACCATACTTCCTGCATTTCTTAAAAACAATATTCAAATGCTGCAAATGATCTCCATCAAACTTAGAATACAAAGTAATTTCATCAAGATAAATAACAGTAAACCTATCTTTTTCATCAGTAAAATAAATGTCCATTGCCCTCTTGAAGATTTCCCCTACATTCATTTGTCCAAAAGGCATCTTCACATACATAAATGTCCCCCATGGTGTGGTGAAAGATGTTTTATCCTAATCCTCCAGATGTACCAAAATCTGATTGTACCCGGAGAAGCCATCAAGTAATGAAATCCTGCTAGAACCAACTACCCACTGCAATATGTGATCCATCTTTGGCAAGGGGTAATTGTCTTTGAGGGAGACCTTATTGAGGTTCTAAAAGTAAACACATAGTCTTATCTCTTCGATCTTTTTCCTCACTGGAACTAAATTTGACAACCACTTAGAAACCCTCAAAGGGACAATAATATTTTCATGAAAAATATTTCTTACCTCTTTCTCAATTAAAGGAAGGAAAACAGGGTAGTCCTTCTTAGCTTATACTTAAATGGTTTCTATCTTTACTTGATAGGAATAGTGTGTTGGATGATGCTTGTATCATAGGCCTTCAAGTATTCATACCCCCATGCAAAGACATTAGAATATTCCCTCATTAGATCAATGTATTTCTACTTCTCTTCTGGAGCTAAAGACTTAGAAAGTTTTACAATTTTTGGTTTATCTTCTGTCCCTATATTACAATCTTGCACCTGAGCCTCAGTAGGTGGTATTTTGGGTTTATGAGCTACATCATTGAAATCAAACAATTCCTTCAAAGGAACTAAGCCTCTCGAGATCACATTATCTTTTAGTTGCAAAACTTCAAGTTCTACCTCATGCTTGTCAAGACTCTCCCTAGTCTGATTTATGTCAATTCCCTCTTCACCATTATCAAAACTATTTCCATCATCAATATGCAGATTTGAAAATTCTCCTTTTAATTGCAGAAAATTGTCTAGTTGTTTGTCATTATGAAAGACTTGCCGATATATGACATTGTTTGGTGCAACTAGCTTGTGTTTTACCTCAATATCATACTTCTTGTTCGGATGAATAAGAATCTTAAATGTACTTGCTGAGGTGGCCAACGCATCAAAAATTGCATTCTGATTTCTAGGAATCACAAATAAATTGTATTCTGGAAAACATTGCAGAAAATCTAAAACAACATTCCTATATGCCCTCATTCTAGGATGCTTGGTTGAATACTCACCTTTAATTTTCTTTATGATTACTTCTGAAACTCCATGGACTGAAATCCTTTTGGATCTCGACCTTTTCAATAGCTAAAACCCCAAAATAAATGCTTCATATTCGACAACATTGTTGGTACATTTGAAAGAAGTTTTTTAAGAATAAGCCTTTTACTGGCCTAATTTTGGGCTCATAATCCACACACCAGCTCCATCTCCTTCCTTGTTGACTACCCCATCAAAATCCATATTCCACATACCTTCTTCATCATCATCATTTTTTGTTTTAGCCTCTAGCATTACACCTTCTTTCTTTTCTGATTTGTTGTTCCTATTTTGAACGTTTTCTTCAAAACATATATCATTGTATAGGATGAATGAATCCATATATGAATGCATAGAATAAACATGATAATTTTCTGGTTTATCTTGACCGCTTACCATGTATTTCATAATATTTTCCCTAGACAACTTACTTGGTTGTCTGAACACTGAGATAGTGGCATATGACATGTCCAAGTGTAGAGACCCCTTTAATTTTACACCCCAAGACCTCGATAACAACATACCATATTTTAGAGGGATGTCAACAACAACCACATCCATAACCACACTCTTGGTTGGAATTTGTGTGAGAGTGACACAAATATTTTATCAATCTAAGACACTTTACCTTGGTGGAGTCAAAAGAAAACATATCCCCGTATGGTATAGTTATATCCAAACCATGCTTGTCCATGATCACTTTAGGCATTAAGTTGTGTGAAACACCTGAATCTAACATAACATTATGCAATATCAAATCATGAATATTAAGGCTGACATAAAATGGTGGCACACTACCTTCCTGTGAACCACCTTCAACCTATAGACCAAAACGTATTCCTGGGTGATCATCATTTAAATTGATCGTTTCTGATACTTCTTCCACCTTCAATGCCTTTATAATTTTCCCTTTGTATGCATCCTTCTTCATCAATTCAACTAATGGAACAAAAAATTTAATCTTTGATATTTCATTTTCAAGACTAAAGGATGATGAACTCTTCTCTAGCTCCTTAATAGCTTCATCTTGCTTTTGAGGAATTTCTTTGGGAGGATCAACCTTTCTTAAACTAGTAGAAGGTGTATCATCTTGGACCTTTTTTGAAGAATTTATTGGGACTTTCCTATTCCTCAAATTATACTATTTGTGGACTTTCATAATATCATTCTGATAACCTTTTTTGTAGTCATCTGATTCTGCAGGGATGCCATATTTTTGTGATTGTAAGAACAAATCATGTTCCTCGTTTGTCGGGAAAAGATGATATACTTCTCCCTCACCAAAGAGATTAATCTAATCCTCTTCTTGTTCTTCTGCTGCTTCTTGTTCTTCTTCTGCATAATTTTGCTGAAAAGGAGGTCTGATTTGTTGTTGGTCTGTTGGATTTATTTGGTTTGTCTGCTTGATTTGAATTTGTTGCCTTCTAAAATTTATATTTCTGATTTGAGGACATCCTTGTGGCTCTCTTGCAACAAGCATGTCTAACAGTGTCATTCTCTCCATCATCTTCTCCAAATTTTTCATGAAACTGTCCAACTTAATATATGATAATGTTGAAGTTTCATCTTTGATAGTTACCCTCTTTTCAATCTTCAACTTGGCTTTCTTGGCTAGTAAATTTGCTTCTACATTGATTGTAATCTTTTGCATGTCCTCCAAGGTAGCTAGACTTCTTTCTCATAGTTGGTAGGAAAGATCAACATTGAATCAATATGGATAACAAAGCAAGGCCAAATCTGGTGGAGACTTTATTTATGTAGGGATAGAATTGTAAACATTATCGAATCTGTTTGAATAATCTTGGACTGACTCTCCCGAAGCTCTCTTCAAGCTTTCATATTCTGCTAGAATCTGAAGAGGGTTCTTTTTTACCTCCCATCGAGAAAGGAAAAGTTGATGAAACTATTGAAGATTTGAAATATTTCCTACTACCAAGCCTCTGTACCATTTTCTAACTTCCCCTGCAAAGATTTGGGAAAAAATTCAGAGTTTCACATCATCATCATCTACTTCTTCAAGGCTTGTAAAATCATTCATTTTATCTATGTGTTGTTGGGTTATAATTGTTCCAGTGCCATCAAATTGAGGTATGTGTTGTCCATAATATTGTGGCATGGGATTCAGTGATGCTTGAAAAACCAATGAGGCATAACAATCTACCATGATTGTGGTCTGTGAGGTAGATGTCCTCACTGTTGTGCTTGATGATGAGGGTGGCAGAGGTGCTGAAACTGTGATCTACTGAGTTTTTGTAAAGGAAGTAGTATAGACAACGTATGTAATAGGAGAAGAACAATGTGAAGGAATTAAAGGAACATTAACTGAGGGAACAAGAGATGTAGTAGCAATCCATTGAAATGTGGATGATTTTTCAGCAGCCTTGTGCAATTGATTGACCAAGTACTCAAGTTTATGAAAATGTTATAAAATGTCTTTATTAGAGTTTGAAATACCAATTTTTTGTGTCGGGATACGTGGTTTTAACTTAGATTCATGAATGACTATCTTAGAAACAAAGGTTTCAAATTTGGATCTAAAAAGGCTATGTTCAAATGGAAAATCAAATTCAATATCCTCAGCTATTATAATGCTTTCAGGAAGGGTGTGAGATCTTGGTAAAGGATTGTTACTTGCTTGACCTTCTTCAAACTTCTTATTTCTAATCATTTTCTCAGCATCACTTACAACTTTAGGGGGATCAGGATCTGGATGTGATCTTGTATGTATCTTTCTAGAAGCCATATTTCCAAGAAAACTTATCACGGCTAGGCTTAAACACAATTTTTAGGTGAAAATTTCAGCCTAATGATTCCTATCTCACCATCACCCACAAGAATTTAGGTTTGAGCTTTTCAAATCAAGGTTTTACCAGGGAATATTTAGCTTTTGAGTCCCTAGTATGGTCTCTAGAATGTTAGCACTCTATGATCTCCCTAGGCTGAAAAAGGAATTCCAGAGGTAACCACAAACCTCTTTAGGCCAGAAACTAGCCCTTCTAGCCTAGAGAGGGCCCTCTCACCTAAGCTACTCAGAAAATATGATATAGTCTAAGTAATAAGCTCAACAATTTTGATTTTTTAAAGGTATGTTGATGAGAAAAGAGAAAAACCCATTGGGCATGGAGTCATGTAAAATCAATTTTTGTTGGGGGTGAATGTAGAAAAGGTGAAAGAAAACACATTAGAGCATCAAACTATGGATGAATTCTTAAATGTTTCTTTAAGATGAAAACATTGATAACTTGGCAAACTAAAACAGAGCATCATTAAGGATGAATTCTGAATTAAACATTTGGTTTTCCAAGTACAAAGATGCACATTAAAGGGATGAAAACACGCATATAAATTCCAAGATCAAAGGAGCACAAAACCACCAAAATTATGACTCAGGAATCCCTGCAAATCACCTTCTATTTCATTCATTCACTAACAAAGTTTTCAAAAATACAGTGCACAAATATCTTTTTCTCTAATATCAACCAACAAAACCACTTACAATGCTTTTTATATCTTTATACATCATTAAATCTCCTACCCTAGGTGGTCGAAATCATTGACCAAGACTAACTTTTAACTAGATACATCCAAAAACTAGTGCATATACTGAAAAATAAGAGTCGTTTTCCTTACAACCAATCCAAGCCTAAAACATCACTAACTTGGAATATTGATCGATTAACATTAAACACAACTCATAGGATAATTTTCCACCTATTTACATGATCCAAACCACTTATAGAAGTCAAAAAATTGAAATTTGAACTGAGAAGTGCTGATTGTCCAGACTCGCAGCGCATTAGACAGTTTCATAGCAAAATGAAGTAGCTTCCATGCCCTGTACAGTTGTAGCCCCTGTTTGTCAAAATGAAGTAAATGGGTATGCTTCAAATGCCCATGTGATGGTGCTGAAATTCTCAACTAAGATTGAAAATGGTTTCAAACCTCCCTTTGACATATTCCCCATTTTCGTAGCAACATTGTCTGCTTTCGCAACACCTCCAAAAACTGAACATATAGTGACTCCTTTCTTAATAAAAAGTGTTGAAAATATCGGAGTGTATGCTACAACCTTCATATAACTCCCTCGTGACAAAAAAATTCCACCTTCACTATCCCGTCAAAAATCAAAATTTATATTAAAAGCGCAACAAGCCCCTTGTTGTAGGAATTTATAGGGTAAGTTCCTTAGATAGAACACCAAAGGACACCTCTCACAAATAGATCATAGATCAATACACCATTATTATTAACGTGGTTAAAACCCTCAAAGAGGGAAACAGTCCACAGCCTGAGCCAACACGGTCATTTCAGGAAATTTATTAATAAAAGAAATAAAATTTACATAAGTTTCTCTCATGAACAATCATTCTACAAATGACCGTCCATGCTCTTTAAATAGATATCATGGAACAATAGGGCATTAAGCCATGGATCAAGTGTCGGTAATACCGAGGAGAGAATGAATTGTTAGATCACTTCATGTCTAGAAAATATTGTGATCGTCGGATTGTAATTTACAAAAGTACATAGTAAAGAAACACACTTTACCTAACTCTACACTAGACCAAGTTATACTTAATTATTTCCTATGTGTTAGAATATCCTAAAATCCCCCCTTAAGAACAACTTGGGATAGGATTGAAGGATGTAAAAATATGACACAATAGGAGAAGGAAAGAGGCATTAGAGCCTATCCCCCCTTAATGACAACTTCCTAAACTCCAACCATAAATCGAATTTTAGTAAACTTCACCTCTGTGAGAGCCTTTGTAAAGATGTCTGCAACTTGAACATCTATTGAACGATATTGCACTTTAAGAACATGGTCATGAATGAGATTTCCGATGAAGTGTATGTGTAGTTTAATGCGTTTGTTGCGCTGATGTTGGACAAGATATTTGCATAGTTGAATGGCACTTTGATTATCACACCAAAGTGTAGTCAGATGCTATTGTTGAAAGCCAAACCCTGATAGGATCTGAAAAAGCCACAAGGATTCCTTACTAGCTTCTATGGCACCACGATACTCTGCTTCTGCTGAAGAAAGAAAAATGGCACTTTTTTTTTTCTTGTAAGCCCATGTAATATGTCCAGAACCACGAGTGAAGACATAATTGGCAATAGAGTTTCGATCATCAAGGTCACCAGCGCAATCAGAATTAGTGAAACCAACCAATAGAGGAGATGCTTCTGCACTGTAATGAATCCCAAACTAAATTGTACCTTGAACATAACAAAGTATTCTTTTAGCTACTTTCCAATGACTTTCATGTGCGTTTTTCATAAACCGAGCAATAAGGCCAACAAAAAAGGAAAGGTCAAGATGAGTATGGGTTAGATATAAAAGTTTTCCTACAAGATTATGGTATAAGGTAGCATCAACTTCAGGGGAAGTACAAGTGACTGAAAGTTTGGCTCCAAACTGAAAGGGAGAAGGAGATGGCTTACAGTCTTCCATGTGAAAGTGGCGTAGAAGATCATAGGCATACTTGGACTGGGAAAGGGAAATACCTTCCTTGGATTGCAAGACTTGAAGACCAAGAAAATAATGCAAGTGTCCTAAGTCTGTCATTTCAAACTTATTTTTAAGGTTAGAATTCACATGGTTTATAAGGTTGGGATCACTACCAGTAAGGATAATATCATCAACATAAAGAATAAGAATGATAAGAGACTTACCCACTTTCTTGGTGTAGATAGTATTGTCAGAATGACACTTAGAAAAGCCAATATCTGTCAGGCCACGAGGTAACTCCTCAAAATGAGATTCTGTCATTCATTTAGGTTGTTCATTATTATATACATGAGGGAGTGATTGTTGAGCTTCGTCCCCCGATGACTCTCCATTTTCTCTATTATTTATTTACATTATTTACAGTTGTTCACCCAATCCTTATGATTAGGTGTCAACATTCCCCCCTTAATCTGAAGGGATGTTGGTGAGTCCAAGCATCATTCTGAATCTTTCAAGCTTTTCTCTTCCAAGCGCTTTGGTGAATATGTCTACAATCTGCTCATTAGTGGAACAATGGTGAAGATGGATTGTTTTGGCCTCAATATGATGTTGAATCAGATGATATTTTGCATTGATGTGCTTCATTCGATCATGGAACTTTGGGTTCTTGGCCAACTTTATTGCCGAGGTATTGTCAATCATGAATGGAGTCGAATGTACTTGTTTTACCTGCAAATCTTCCAGAATTTCCGTGAGCCACACAATTTCATTTGTTGCCTTAGTTGTTGCCACATATTCTGCCTCTATTGTTGAATTTGTTGGAACTGATTGTTTACATGATCTCTAGGAGACAGCTCCTAATCCAAGACTCATAGCATAACCCAAAGTAGATAAACCAGTTTCTCTGTCTCCATCAAAGTCTGAATTAGAGTATCCAATCAAGTTGAAGTCGCCCACCTGTGTATACTTGAGTCCAAAGTCTTGAGTTCCCTTCAAGTACTTTAGAAGTCTTTTTGCAGCAGACCAATGTCCCTCACAAGGATTTTTCATAAACTTGGAGAGGATTCCAATAGAAAACGAAATGTATGGTTTGGTAGTAGTTAGGCAGTTAAGACTTCCTACAAGCTGTCTATACTTTGTTGCATCCTCAAATTATTTTCCTTCAATGGATGTGAGCTTTAATTTTTGTTCCATTGGAGTAGTCATAGGATTGCATTTAGCCATGCCAAACCTGTTCATCATATCTCCAATGTACTTCTTCTATCCTCTTCCTCTTCTACCATCTCTTCATCTGGAAGAATCTTGAGCAAGATTCTTCTCTCTATGTGCCAGACACATAGTGATGCAATTGCATCCAGACTTAGCCAGCAATGTGATTGTATGTTCACATGTTGTGGCTAACAAGAGATGAATTTCATTGACCTGAGTGGTCAAAATCAATTCTTAGTAGAGAGGGTTGGATCTCTCGAAAATTATCTTTACTCCAATTATTGTAATAATTAGAATATTTTATTATTTTTATAATAGGAGATAAGTTGTTAGTATAGGTGTGTATCAGAGCTTGAGAATAGGGATTTAATGGTTGAGTTGATCAAAATAGAGATTGAGTTGTCAATGCATTTAGGATAGGATTTGATTCATAAAAGAGGAAAGAATGTAATGACAAAGAGATGAAATGATCGAGAATAGAGTAAGTAAGCGAGAGGTGTGTGAGAGATAGGGTTGGAGAGTGAACAGAGGTCAGACAAACTATTGTAATCGAGCCAAGAGGGCCAAGACTCTGGAAATTATATTTTATTGAATAAATGATTAAGTGTGGTGTTGCATGTTAATCCTAGCACAAAAATTCACTTGAATCTATGGTTCAACATTCTGGACCCTAATCGGGTATTAATTTCCATTTATGTGTTTTATTGTTAATTGTTGTCAATCAGCATTAAGGTTGTATTCTAAGATTAAGCTAAACCTCTATTAAATCGTGTTACTTAAAGTTATGTATTTAGCACGTGGGCAGTATTTCCAAGTGGTAAATGGTATCTTGCACGCTTAAGAAGAGGTAAATGGTATTGTTCCAATTCGTGCAATTAACCTTAGCGGTCGACACGTAGCACGAGAAAACTACTTTTCTCACGCACTCTCGACCTGATATTGGTCATGCAAGATTTCACGCGAGATTGCGTGATATCCGTTGGATCTGAAGGAGTGAAATCAATGGTGTGGATTGAAGTGCCTGACAAAAGGAAAAGTCAAAGAAGGACCGACAGTGATTGGTCAGGAAGGTGGGACCCTCAGGAGGAAATACAAGTACAGAATCTGGTTAAAGCATAGCTAATTGGTTCTAAAGTTAACCAGTAGTCTAATTCCATACTACCACCCCATTTTTCTCAACCTCCTACATCATTTTGGTATCAAAGCTGGATTAAGTTTTGCTATAGTAAACATGCCACCAAGGAGAGGAGCTGGCATAGGTCGGGGAAGACCTATAGCGAATGGAGTTCTTCTGGATGAGATCCGAAATCTACGTACAAGGATGGAGACAATGGAGACTGCTCAAAGGAGAGCACTTGATGAAGGAGATGTCAGTGCTGCAGAAGAATATTCTGAGGAAGAAGATGAGGATGAAAGTGAAGCTGCCAAAGTTCTCAAGATATTGGCCAAAGCAATTGGAAGACAAAAGGTGGAAATACCTTTGTATGACAAGAATCTCAATGTAGAAGAATTGATGGACTGTATTAGTTCATTAGACAAGTATTTTGACTATGAGGAGGTTGATGATAAAATGAAGGTGAAATTTGCAGTTATCAGATTGAAGGGTCATGTAGCTATCTGGTGGGATGAATTACAAACATCCATAAGGAGAAAGGGAAAGCCCAAGATCAAACAATGGGATAAAATGGTAAGTAGATTAAAATCCAAATTTATTTCAAAAGATTATCAGTTAAATCTTTTTAGAAAGTTACAAAATTTGAGGCAAAAAGGAATGAATGTCAAAGAATACACAGAAGAATTTTATAAGTTGAGCATTAGAGTAGGACATGCAGAGGATGATGTAGAAAGGGTAGCCAGATACATAAATGGGTTGAGATATGACATACAGGATGAAATTAGCTTGCTGAATCTGAAGACAATTGAAGATGCCTATTAAGCAACTTTGAAGGCAGAAGAGAAGATGTTGAGGAAGCAAAATTAGAGGAATAGAGGAAAAAGTTCAACAAGAGGTAGAGGAACTACCAAATCAATATTTCAACACCCTTAGGGTGAAGCAGTAGGTTCAAGTAGTAGACCACCACAGAGAGGAGAATTTAGTAGAGGACGATTTGCACCCAGAGGAAGAGGCCGAGGAAGAGAAATTCTATGTTACACATGTGGAGAATGGGGACATGGATCGCGGGACTGTCCTCATAATAAAGTAACAAATTAGAGGAATGTGAATGTGGCTGAGGCAAGGGAAGAAAAACATCAAATTGCAAACAAGGAAGAATCACCTGAAGTAGGAGAATCCTTGTTGTTGAAAAGGGTATTGCTTAAGGTAGAGAAAGAGACAAGAGAACCAGCTCAGAGAAAGAGTTTATTCAGAACTACATGCAAGTCCAAAGGAAAATGTTGTAAAGTGATAATTGATAGTGGAAGCACTGATAACCTTGTTTCTATAGAAATGGTGGACAAGTTAGGACTAGTGAAAACAGTACACCCTACTCCTTACAAAGTATCATGGTTGCAAAAAGGACATCAGCTTATTGTGACAGAACAATGCAAGGTAGAGATACATATTGGTACTTATAAGGATGTGATATTGTGTGATGTAATGGAAATGGATGTATGCCATGTGTTGCTAGGAATACCTTAGCAGTTTGATCGGAAAGTTATTCATGATGGGAGAATAAATACTTACACTCTAGAGAAGGATGGAAATAAACTCACACTGCTTCAATTGAAGGATGAAGCAGGCAAAGAAGCATCTGGAAGCAATGTTATGCTAATGAGTTGGAAAGAATTGTTGCAAGAAGTCAAGAAGGATGAACAGATGCATTTTTTGTCATAAGGAGACCTAAGGTAATTTTAACTTCCACAAACTTAGATGATTTATCTGAAGAAATCAAAACTTTGTTGAATGATTTTGTTGAAATTATTGTGGATGAGTTTCCAAATGCATTACCACCCATGAGGAGTATTAGTCATCTTATTGATCTAATACCTGGAGCAAGTTTTCCAAATAAAGTAGCATACAGGTTAACTCCTCAAGAAAATGTAGAAGTTGGAAGACAAGTACAGGAACTGATGGATAAGGGATTAATCAAAGAGAGTCTTAGTCCATGTGTTGTAGCAATAATACTCAGTCCAAAGAAAGGTGGTGAATGGCGTACGTGTATAGATTCCAGAGCCACAAACAAGATTACTATCAGGTGTAGATTTCCTTTACCACGCATGTATTATTTGATGGACTTTTTAAATGGGTCAAAGTATTTTTCTAAAATAGGTCTGAAGAGTGGATATCATCAAATATAGATTAGAGAAGGAGATGAATGGAAGACTGCATTTAAAACAAATAGTGGGTTGTATGAATGGTTAGTGATGCCTTTTGGACTCACTAATGCACCTAACACATTCATGAGATTAATGAATGAAGTATTGAAGGAATATGCATGCAAGTTTGTCATTGTTTATCTTGATGATATTCTAGTTTTCAGTAGAAGCAAAGAAGAACATCTGGAGCATCTTAAGTTGGTTTTAAGAACTCTACAGAAAGAGAAATTGTTGATAAATCTGAAGAAATGTAGTTTCATGAAAGAAGAATTAATCTATTTGGGATTTGTAGTTTCTAAAGAAGGTTTGAAAATGGATCTAGAGAAAGTCCAAGCAATTTGGAACTGGCCTACTCCAAGAAACATATTTGAGGTAAGAAGCTTTCATGGTCTTGCAAGTTTTTATAGAAAATTTATTAGAAGTTTTAGTTAGATTTGTGCACCAATTATTGAAACAATCAAAGAGACTAATCAGCCATTCAAGTGGACAGAAGCAGCAGACCGAAATTTTAAGTTGTTGAAGAAGAAAATTACAGAGAAACTAGTTTTAGCTTTACCTGATTTTGGGAAAGTTTTCCAAGTTGAAACTGATGCTAGTGGAGTTGCAATTGGAGCAGTTTTGAGTCAAGAACAGAGACCAATAGCCTACTTTAGTGAGAAACTAAATGAAGCTAAGAAGAAGTATTCTTCTTATGATAAATAATTTTATGCTATTGTACAAGCTTTAAAAAAATGGAGACATTATTTTCTACCAAAGGAGTTTATATTATATTCTAACAATCATGCATTACAGTTCATAAACAACCAGCCAAAATTGAACCAGAAACATGCCAAGTGGGTAGAGTTTTTACAGAGTTTTACTTTTGTGATAAAACACACAAGTGGTAAGTTGAACAAAGTTGTTGATGCTTTGAGCAGGGTAAATTTCATTGTACAAGAATTAAGAGTTGGTGTTGTAGGATTTGAAGAAATGGTTGATATGTATAAAGATGATGCAGAATTCAAAGATATTTATGTAGTTGTACAAAATCCAATAGTTCATAATAGAAGTCAGTGGTTGGATTATTTTATCCAAGGAGGTTTATTGTTTAAAGGTAACAAATTGTGCATTCCCAAATGTTCTATGAGGGAAAACATAATCAAGGAGAAACACAATGGAGGATTATCTGGTCACTTTGGACAAGACAAAATCTTTGCTCAGGTAAATGCTTTTTACTATTGGCTAAAGATGAAAACTAATGTTAAGAAATTTGTTGATAAGTGAAGAATTTGTCAGCATGCTAATGGGAGAAGCCAAAATACAGGATTGTACCAACCATTACCAATACCAGACCGGCCATGGGATGCAATTAGTATGGACTTTGTTTTGGGGTTACCTAGAACTCAAAGAGGGAATGATTCCATTTATGTTGTGGTAGATAGAATTTCCAAAATGGCACATTTCATTGCATGTAAAAATACTAGTGATGCAACACATATTGCTAATATGTTTTTTTAGAGGTTATAAAGTTACATGGATTTCTTGTAAGTATTGTTTCTGATAGGGATACAGAGTTTTTGGACATTTTTGGAGAACTATTTGGAAGAAACTAGGTGCCAACCTTAGTTTCAATTCAGCATATCATCCTCAAACAGATGGACAGACTAAAGTGGTAAACAAAAGCTTGGGAAACATATTGAGATGTTTAGTGTATAACAATCCTAAGCAGTGGGATTTAGCACTTGCTCAAGCTGATTTTGCTTATAATGAAACTCCAAGCCAAAGTACTGGGATGAGCCCATTTCAGATTATTTTTGAATTGAATCCAAGAGGTGTGTATGAACTCAGAGATTTGGGTAAATAGGAGACAAGAAGTGAAAAATCTGAAGAGTTTGCAGAGCAGATGCAGAGACTACAAGAAGATGTCAAAGATAGATTTCAAGAAAGAAGTGGAAAAGACAAATAGAGAGCTGATAGGAGGAGGAGAGAAAAATAATTCCAAGTGGGAGATGGTATACTTGAGAAAAGAAAGATTCATGTTGTGACTTACAATAAACTAAATATGAAAAAGATAGGGCCATGCAGAATTGTGAGGAAGTTTTCAACTAATGCTTATGAAATTGAATTGCCAGAAGGGATTGGAATATCACCTATCTTCAATGTTGTAGATTTGTATCCATACAAGGAGACATAGTCAGAGCTATAGAAGGAACCCGCAGGAGATGAAGTTCAAACTTTAAATTGGGAAGAACAAATGCCAAAGAAAGTCAAGAAAGAGGTGGAAGCTATTTTGCAGAAGAGAGTATCCAAAGGAAACAGAGGACAGGTTTATTTTCAATATTTAGTCAAATGGAGGGGACTGCCATTGGAGGATGCTAGTTGGATAACAATGATAGAATTACAAAAGTATGGAGTCAATCCTGAAAGTTTGACGAAGGATTCTTTTCTTCCCCAGGAGTCTGATGCAAGAGCATCCCAACTTAGCCAACAATGTGATTTTATGTTCACATGTTGTGGCTAACAAGAGATGAATTTCATTGGCCTGAGTGGTCAAAATCAATTCTTAGTAGAGAGGGTTGGATCTCTCGAAAATGATCTTTACTCCAATTATTGTAATAGTTAGAATATTGTATTATTTTTAGAATAGGAGATAAGTTGTTAGTATAGGTGTGTATCAGAGCTTGAGAATAGGGATTTAATGGTTGAGTTGATAAAAATAGAGATTGAATTGTCAATGTAGTTAGGATAGGATTTGATTCATAAAAGAGGAAATAATGTAATGATAGAGAGATGAGATGATCGAGAATAGAGTAAGTAAGCAAGAGGTGTGTGAGAGATAGGGTTGGAGAGTGAACATAGGTCAGACAAACTATTGTAATCAAGCCAAGAGGGCCAGGACTCTGGAAATTCTATTTTATTGAATGAATGATTAAGTGTGGTGTTGCATGTTAATCCTGGTGTGGAAATTCTCTTGAATCTACGGTTCATCATTCTAGACCCTAATTGGGTATTAATTTCCGTTTATGTGTTTTAATGCTAATCGCTATCAATTAGTGTTAAGGCTTTATTTTGAGATTAATCTAAACCTCTATTAAACCGTGTTTCTTAAAGTTATGTATTTAGCACGTGAGAAATATTCCCAAGTTGTAAACGGTATCTCGCATGCTTAAGAAGAGGTAAATGGCATTGTTCCAAGTTGTGCGATTAACCTTAGTGGTTGACACGTAGCACGAGAAAACTACTTTTCTCGCGCGCTGGTGACCTGATATCGGTCATGCAAGATTTCACGCGAGATTGTGCAATATCCATTGGATTTGAAGGAGTGAAATCGACAGTGTGGATTAAAGCACCTGACAAAAGGAAAAGTCAAAGAAGGACTGACGGTGATTGGTCAGGAAGGTGGGACCCTTAGGAGGAAATACACGTACAGAATCTGATTCAAGCACAACCAATTGGTTCTAAAGTTAACCAGTAGTCTAATTCCAGACTACCACCCCATTTTCTTCAACCTCCTACATCACACAGCCTCTTCAGAAGACTGAGGAGCTATCTTCTTTCCAAAATCTTTCTCTCTTTCAGCAAATTTTTTCACAAGGGAGTCAAAGGTAACATCTTTGAGGTTTCCATTTGCTTGCAATGACTCAAGATAATTTGAGTAAGTGGGATAAAGTGCCTTAAGAAAAGCTATTGGAGGAATGTCTAGTTCAACATTAGTGACTTTGATATCATGTATAATAGATTTTACATCTGATGCAAGAGCAAGAGGATCATCATTTTGTAATTCAAAGGTGAACAATTTAATCATGAGTTGAACATCTTCGTGCAGAGTGTGAGTCATAGAGTTCCTTCAGTTTTTGTAAGGCTTTGAAAGCATTTGAAAATGGTGAAATATGGTGACTCACCTCTTCATTTACTGATGCTGCAATCAATGCATAAGTGTTTTTGTTCTTATTTTCCCAAATGGCGAATTCCTTGTCTGAGGTAGGTTGTTCTGGCTCTTTGTCTCCATCTCCAACACACACTCCTTTCCACAACTCATTAAAAATGAGAGTGTGTTTTATTTTCCGTGACCATTCTGGATAGTTCTCCTTGCTGGTGAGAACCACTCCCACAATAGATATCAATGAATGCATTTTTTAAAAAATCTCTATATTGTAAAAAAAAAATATACTTCTATTGCAGAATTTTACTCCTGATGGTAAAAAAAATCTAATTCTGATATATATATGGCAGAGGTATATTTGATGGAATTTGAAGCGGTATGGCGAGGTATATACCAATTTTATATACCATTAATGTGTGGTTATGATCCAAGACAAAATTCATGTCCTAAAATTTGATTCAAGGTGCTGGTCCAGAATAACTATTCTAGAAACAAAAAGGATCATGTGACAGGAAAATACTAGCTCTGAAGGTACTGTTCTACCGCTATCATAGAATCTAAGTAAGCCCACTTTAAAATCCACGACCTACAACAAGTTGTGAAAACAAAAAAAATGCATACAATTGATCCTTGGAAAATACTGACTTCCAAAGGAATGCTCCAAGCATTAAATAAATACCCCAATAAAAAATTCATTGCCCATAATTGCAGAAAAGGCATAAACCAAACCCAACAAAATGCAACTTACAGAGTCCATAACCTATGCGCTACAACAATAAATAATGAGACAAAAAATGCATGAGTATGGAGGCTGAGTGTTGGGGCTATGTATGGCAGTGGTAATGCAGTCAATGGAGGCCGAGAACTGTGCATATGGTGGCAGAAAAGTCATATTTCTACAACTCTGTGGAAGCAGCGCCGCAGGAGTGGTGTTATTACAAAGTTGACTGATATTGCATTTAAAAAATGGAATTCAATTCCATTGAGCCATATGACATTCCACTACTTCACTCTAATGCCATTCCACTTGGATGTTGAATGTGCCTCCAACCAACCATGCATCATACACCATGTCTGGGCGGTGCCATCAATAGAACGATGTCTTGGTTTTCTACACAACCAACAGGAGATGATTCGTTCACACAGGGAATATAAAACACATATGACATTGTAGGTAAGGTGGGTTCAGGCCTCAGGAGCATGACAAAGGTGTCAGTTCTTCAAAATTGGCAGAACATAGGTAGGAGGGAGTTACAAGGGCAAAGAGGCAAGCAAAGAATAGAGTTGACTCTTATACCATGTCAGGCTAGGAGGTAACTCCTCAAAATTATATTTTGTCATTCATTTAGGCTATTCATTATTATATACATGAGGGAGTGACTGTTGAGTTTCATCCCCCAATGACTCTCCATTTTCTCTATTATTTATTTACACTATTTACATTTTTTCACCTAATCCCTATGATTAGGTGTCAACAATATCTCAAAGAAAGCTATCCATTTTGGCATACCAAGCCCGAGGGGCTTTCTTGAGACCATAAAGGGATTTCTTAAGCCGAAATACTGTAGGTTTTAACCCCGTACAAAAATTACCTTCATACGAATTCTAAAACATAGAAAACAAATAATGCGAGAGCATAACACATAAAACATATATACACAAAGATTTTCCCCTGGATCCCAAAACCAGGACTACCAGCTTGATTTTTCATTATGTTCCTTTCAATGTTAAAATACATATTTATACATGCTGAAACATCCAATACCATGGACCAAAAACCATCGCGTCCAAAACCATGGACTAAAAACCATCGCGTCCAAAACCATGTGCGAAAATCATGCACAAAACCATAGGTAGGTCTACCCAACCTAATATAGGGTCCAAAAAAAAATTCCTGGGGCACTGCCCTGGACCCCGTATAGGGGGGCTACCTGCCCCCCTCAAACCCCCTGTGACCCCCTCACAGCATAGTTAGCGCAACGAAGGGGGGAATCCGCCCCCTCCACTAACCCCCTAATTCACTATGTGGGCTAGTTGTGGAAATAATATAACACAACCTAACATGTACAAGGCTGGAGTCTGTTTGTATAAATCCAGGAGGTTGTTTCAAATAGATTTCTTCATGCAAAAAGGAATATTTAGCATCCATCTGATGGACTTCGCATTTGAAAGAGGCAGCAAGGGAAAGAACAAGGCAGACAAAGTTCATTTTGGAAATAGGGGAGAAGGTTTTAGTATAGTCAATGCCTTGAACTTGTGAAAAAACCTTATAAACAAGACAAGATTTATGATTTATCAACTTTTCTATTTGGTCTAAACTTAGTTCTGTAAACCTATTTGCATCTAACAAGTTTTCATCCCGTTGGAAGAGGAACAAGACCCCATGTATCATTTGCCAATAATGAAAGATATTATTCATTCATAGCTACATCCCAATCTGGATGGTCTGAAGCTTCTACAAAGGTGTCAGGATCATAATTCGTTGAAGCTTGAGCCATTAAAGAAGAGGTTCTATCAAATTGAGAACGTGTATGTCAATGATCTGTAGGATCACCTGCAAGAGCACCTGTTGCATCTTGAGTAGCATGGAGCCATTTTGGAAGCTGAGGAGCTGAAGGAGGATCCTGAGAAGGTGGGGGAGGATTGTCATCCTTGCTGTCATCATTTGAAGAAGAAATATTTTTAGAAGTAGAAGGGATAGAGAGAGGTGGCACATCCGCCGAACTAGGCTCATAGGACGATATATTTTCAAAAAACTTTACATCTCTTCTAACATTTTTGGACTTAGGTGAAAGAAGTCTATATCCTTTGACATCTTTAGGAATATAAAAAAATACATTTTTCACTCTTAGGTTCTAAGGCTTTATGTTTCTCATCTAGAATATGGGCCCATGCTTCACTTCCAAAAATACGAAAGTGACTTACATTTGGTTTAATTGAGCTCCATGCTTCTTCTAGAGTGATATTCTTTAAAACATTAGTAGGAGTGTGATTTACTATGTAATTTGCACAGTTAATTGCTTTTGCCCAAAAATTAAGATAAAGTCCTTTAGATTGAAGCATACAATTATCCATTTCCTTTAAGGTGTGATTCTTCCTTTCAACTACACCATTTTGTTGTGGAGTATATGGAACAGTATGTTGCATTTGAATTCCATGCTCAGTGCAAAATTTGGTGAATTTGTTGTTAACATATTCTCCGCCATTATCAGATCTTAGCTTAAGATTTTGATGTCCAAATTATTTCTCAACAAAGGCCTTAAAGGCCAAGAACATGTTAAAGACTTCACTCTTGACTTTTAAGAAGTATACCCAAGTGTGTCTGGAGAAATCATCATTGAAAGTTAAGAAATATGTGTAGCCAGAGAATGAAACAACTGGAACTGGACCATATAAAGCACTATGCACAAGCTGTAAAGGGGTTAAGGCGTGCCAAGAGGCATGTTTTTCAAAACTATCCTGGTGATTTTTTTCGAGTACACATCTGAAACAAACACCATCTCTGCAAGATACCATAGGAAGACCTGTCACCATATTTTCTTTACATAGATCTTGAAGGGAGAGATAGTTTAAGTGACCAAATCGCTCATGCCAAAGTTTGCTAACTTCATCATTATGAGCAACAAATACCGAGGGAAAAGTTGATGACCCAAAGTTGTTAAACTTATACAACCTTATAGAATCATCAGCAATTCCAGTAGCCAAAATTTTTCTAGGATCTCTTAGGTCCTTAATTACAACATCGTGAGGTGAAAATTCAACTTTTTACCTTCATTTGAATGAGTTATTTGATATACAGATAGAAGGTTGCAGGATAAGCTTGGAACACATAATACATCATTAAATTGACCATTATCTAGATGAATAGTTCCAGTCCCTAAAACACTAAGAGATCTATCATCACCAACATATATATTTTTGGTGTTACAATCATTTAAAGAAGAAAAAATGGCTTTGTTTTTGGCCATGTGATAAGAAGCTCCAGAATCAATGAGCCACTAGTGAGAATGAGAAGAAGAAGATATATTTAGTGCATAACTAGACCGAGATGCTTGACAACCACATGCAAAAAGTGTTATTCCTGAAGATGAAGTTGAAGTTGAAGAGTGCTCCAAATGGATGTTATGCTTCTTCATTGCTGCTTCCAAGGCTTCCATCTTCTTAAAGCATTTGGATTCTAAGTGGCCATCTCGATTACAAAAGTTGAAATGTCTATCATTCTTCTTCCTTTCGTTTTTATTTGCCTTATCATTTTGTTGAATTGATTTTTCATTTTGAGATTGAAATTTCTTATGACCCTTGTTTGGTTTAGGACTATTCTTTTTAGGATACTGCTTCTTAGGATTCTTTGAATTTGGTTGTAGCTGGGCGGCTAAGGCTTTCTTAGAAGATTTTCCAAGATTAAGAAGACCAAGATGTAAGAGTTTTCCTTGTTCTCTTATTAAATAATCACAAAAGGCATCAAAAGAGGGAGACTTATAGTCTTTTCCTTGAGAAATAAAGGCTTCTCTAGTAGAATGGAAGGTGGAAACAGGCATAGAGTAGGGGGGTCCCAACTTAGTAGGAATGGAATAGATAAGGCTACCATTTTCTTTCTTAACCTTAACACCTTCCAAGAGAAGTCTAAGGGTCTTGAACTTGGAAAAAAAATCTTCGATGGAAGAAAAATTATTGGTGGCCAACGTAAGAAACTCATTTTCTAAGTTGATGGACTCTAATTTTATTTTTAATTCCAAAAACTTTAGTGAGCTATTTCATTGCTTCATTAGGGATATCAAGTTCTGCAATATGAAATCTAAGGTCTGGAGAAATAGACATCCCTATCAACCCATGTACTTGATCTTGCCTATTTTCCCATGTGGCTGCCTTATCTTCATCTTTAGGTTTAGTTTCTTGGCCTGAGGCTATTCTGTAAAGACCTTTACTTCTAAGTAAATCCACAATGTAGGACCACCATTGGAAGTAGTTGGTGTTGTCAAGAATAACTTGGCACAGACTTTCCATTTTAATAGAAACTTAAGCTGTAGACGCTAAAACTAAGTGTTCCAATGAAAATATCTCGAAAAATTAGGCCGATTAAAAAAAATGGTTCTGAAAACGGCTTTCGGATGAAGAGGTTATGGATTTTTGAAGAAAAGTTGTTGAAAATGCTGACAAAGTGCGTGAATATATAGAAGTGAATGATAATGTTATATTTTTTAAAAAAATCCTCCCCTTTTCCAAATTTAATATAATTAGCTCACTTTAAAAAAAAATATGTGACCCACTTTTATAAGTAAATGAAAGTCACTTTTACAATGGTACTTTATGAGCTACCCACTAAATTGTAACTTAAATAAAAGATAAAGAGACTTTAGAATTATAAGTGTCTCACTTTTTATAATGGATGAGAACACTTTTACATAAAGTAACTTTAAAACATAAGATACATGTGTTTTTTGAAAAAGTAAATCAACAAAAAGAAAGACTTGAATTCAAGACCTCTATTCTCATAAAGTAACTTTGGACCAAGTGAGCTAGTTTAAAATGTTAGTAATTTTTGGAAAAGAGGAAAGAGTTTTTTTTTTTTGGTCACTGAAGCTTTGGGGTGAATGCTTACTTGAAAATGCTCTTTTTGCCTACAAAACAAAAAACCACACAACCCAACACAGACATACAAAAAAAAAAAAAAAACTAAACCTTATGGCTTGAAGTTAGTTCTCGTCGGCGTGGTGGAAAAGAGCATATGCATGAGAAAAATCCTTCCTTTATGTTTCTCATTTTCCTAGATTGCACAGAGTCGCGAAGAAAAGAGCATACGCAAAAATGAAAGGTATAGATCCAGTAATTAAAAAACAGAGAGATAAATAAACCGAAATAAATAGAGAGATAAATAACTAAAACTGCAAATAAAGATTATATACCTCCAGATCTTAAAAATGACGTAGCTAGGGTACCAGAAACCTTTTCGCATGAAACGAAAAAGGTTCCTTACTGGAACATTTGCTCCTAACACAATAGAGTAGTTCCCTCGGCCTGAAAGAGGTCAGAAACAATAGATCTAGGAAATGACAGTCGGATGTAGTTGTATCGGCTTCCGATTTAGACTACCAACAGATGTGGCCCTCAAATAGCTCTGATACCATGTAAGCATTTATAGGTTAAGTTCCTTCGATAAAACACTAAAGGACACCACTCACAAATAGATCATGGATCAATACACTAGTATTCATGGCATCGTTAAAACCCTCAAAGAGGGAAACAATCCATGGTCTGAGCCAACGCAACAAATTCAGGAAATTTATTAATAAAAGAAATAAAATTTACATAAGCTTATCTCCTAAACGGTCACTCTACAAATGAACCTCCATGCTCTTTAAATAGAGATCATGGACCATTCAGGTGTTAAGCCATAGATCAAGTGTCGGTAATACTGAGGAGAGAATGAACGGTCAAATCACTTCATGTCTAGAACATATCGTGACCATCATATTGTAAGTTACAAAAGTACATATTAAATAAACAGACTTTACCTAACTCTACACTAGACCAAATTATACTTAACTATTTCCTATGTGTTAGAATATCCTATAACACTTGTTGTGTTTTTTCAAATTTCATCAAATTGACGTTTTCTAATATTTGGAGCCAAAAAAAAGTTTCAAAGATGAGTTCAGCTTTCCTGCTGGAGATTCACTTTTTTACTAGCCTCTGCAAGTATGTCCAACTTACCTCTCTTCCTCTTCCTTCCAACGTCCTTGACTTTAGTGAGCTTCTTCTTCACCACCCTGAATGTTCTTTTTAACGCCAAATTTTGCACATAAAAATTTTCACTTGCCTATGCAGAGGCAAAGTCTACTTCAATTTATATTTAGCCATGTCAAGGACTGGTTCAAAAACCTATACATGTCTTAAAAAAAATCAACTTATCCCTATGATCCTTCTTTGCAAGTTGACCTACTTGGTGTTGTATGCCTTCAAGTTGTTCCAATAGCTTCTCGAATTCCTTTTGCTCATCAAAAAACATAGGTTGTACAGTCTCCTTTACTTGCATATGCACCTTGTAGTAGACCTAGTTCTAGGTCTCCTTGAAAGCTCAACTAGCTCCTTTGGCTCTTTGACATCAATGACCAGTTTACCTTTGCCTTTGGAAACATGTGCCAACACTTCCTTTGGTGGCTCTTCTTCTCTAAGCTGAATAATTTATTGTGACAATTTATGCCTAAGATCCCTATTTTCCTGCTGCAAGTATGTTATTGTCGCATGGACCTTGTCCAACTGATCTTGTAAATCTCCAATTTTGTGGTCCCTTTCATCACTTTCCACTTCCTTCTGTGTGCTCTCTGATTCCATAACTTGAATGGGTGAATATGGAGGACCCACAGATAATGTTTTGGTTGTAGCTCTTGTTCTTGGTACCCTTACCACCTTTTCTACCTTAGGGGAGAAATGTAGCTTCTTAGCACTTTTCTTATCAACCAATTTTCTTTTAGTCAAAGGTTTCTTGACTGAGCTTGCTATTGTAGGTGAAGCTTCTTTAATCACAACTGAAGGAGTGTCTTTCTTAGTCTTTTGACTGTTTGAATATTGTGCTTCCCATCCTAAAGAAACCAAGAACTCCTACCATGAATGCTCCTTCTTCTCAATCTCCTTCATTACCAACAATTTAGTTAATGAAAAATGAAACAAACTAGCCTCAACTTGACTTCCTTTTGTTTGAACTCGGTCAGCCATATTACATAGACTCCTAAACAGATAATAGGGAAGATTCAAATATTTCTTTCCAATAAAATGCATTAAGAGCCTAATGTGATAGTGATACACCTTACTGAATCTCCCCTCACATGTGAAGTACCTTTGAATGACGTCCAACAGTTTTCTATGATGATATTGTAAATAACGCCTTGGAATAGATGAACCATATTCTTTCCGGTGTTTTGGCTTGAGAAAGTCCTTGAAATCAACCAAATCAAAATTGTTAAGTTATGGTATGTTCTATGCTTATAATAGTTTACTTCTTTTTCTTATTATATTCCACAGATTAGAAATCACATGTACATAAAGTAAAGTGCAGATAGAACATTAAACGATCGACAGAAAACAAGCCAAGACAAGAGACACAAGATGTGGCGGCTAGCCAGGGACAAACCCCACAATGTGTGGGGAAACCCTTTGATCAAATCTTCTTTTATCTTAAATAATTTAGAAGAGAGAAATAGTACAATAAATCTGATTCATATCAGCAGTATCAAACCCTAGATTAGCAGCATCAGCATTAGCGGCTTCATTATCAAACTAGGGCAGATGATATCTCACAAACCGACTGTCGGATTGACTTCATTCCACCACCAAAAGTTGTGGGTTCCAAAGGAGGTTCAGATGAACCTATAGCGTAGTTCAGATGAGGAGATATTCTAGGCCACGCAGGTAAATCTTTAATTTTGCAGTTGCAGCTTCAGTTTCAGCAGTTTCCGGCTTCAAACTAGGGCAGTCAATATCTTGTAAACTATTCGTCGGATTGACTTCATTCCACCACCAAAAGTTGTGGCTTTCAGAGGAGATATAGATGGACCTACAGGGCAGTTCCAAAGAGGAGATCTTCTGGGCCACGTAGGGCAATCTTTGCTTCTACAGTTGCAGCTTCAGGTTCAGCAGTTTCTGGCTTCAAACTAGGGCAGTCGATATCTTGCAAATCATTCGTCAGATTGACTTCCTTCCACCACCAAAAGTTTCGGCTTTCAGAGGAGATCCAGATGGACCTACAAAGTAGTTCCAAAGTGGAGATATTCTAGGCCACGTAGGTCAATCTTTTCTTTTGTAGCTGCAGCTTCAGGTTCAACAGCTTCTGGCTTCACATGTATGAGAGAGAGACCCATTTCTACGCAGTAGAGAAGAGACTCATTTCTGTGCAGTAGAGAGAGAGAGAGATGTGATGAGAAGAGTGAGTGCAAATGAGGAAAATCCCTCTTATATTTATACACAAAGTTGGTGTTTGAATAGATGCAACTGTTGGGCTTCTGAGCCAACATGAGTTGTAGGTCAGCTTGATAATAATTCCATAATCAAAATAAATTCATATCTCCATGAATACTTATCGAAATCGGATGATCTTTATATCAATCCTACACCTCTCGACGAGAGGAACCTAATAAAAATATTATCAGCCACAAATAAGATGACCCACATGAAGTTTTTCCCTGGTTTCCAATTTTAACACTCCCTCTCAACCAGGGAGAACTTCATCTGCAATCTATCTATCGGTCGTTACTATTCATTCATCAAATGCACTGCCCTATACAGCCTGATCCTTGCCCTGCTCTGCTCTATTCTGCCTGTTCTTCTTTGTCTTGTTCTGCCATGTACTGATCGGTACTGTTTTTCTCTATTCTGCTCTGCTCTTGCATTGTTTTGTTCTGCTCTGCTTTTGTCTGAATTATGAAGAATAAGAAATGATTGAGGATGTATCATACTGACTCAAAGTCAGTCTCAAAGTATGTATCACTGGTCCCAGACTAGTCTCAACCAACCCGAAGTCAGCGTCATAGTGAGTACAACTCCACTGGTCCTGGACCAGTATCATCCTCCATTAACTCAAAGTCAGTCTCAAAGTGCATATCACTGGTCCCAGACCAGTCTCAGCCGACCCGAAGTCAGCTTCATAATAAGTACCACTCCTACCACTGGTCCTAGACCAGTATCGCAGTCTCAAAGAGTGTACCACTGGTCCCAGACCAGTCTCAACCGGCCCGAAGTCAGCGTCATAGTATGTACCACTCTCACTGGTCCCAGACCAGTACTGCACTAACACAAAGTTAGTCTCGGAGTATGTACCACTGGTCCCAGACCAGTCTCAACTGACCCAAAGTCAACATCATAGTATGGTACAAATCCTACCACTAGTCCCAAACCAGTATCGCAGTCTCAGAGAGTGTACCACTAGTCCCATACCAGTCTCAACCAGCCCGAAGTCAGCGTCATAGTATGTACCACTCTCACTGGTCCCAGACTAGTACTGCACTGACACGAATTCATTCTCAGAGTATGTACTACTAGTCCCAGACCAGTCTCAACCGACACAAAGCCAACGTCATAATATGGTACAACTCCTACCACTGGTCCCAGACCAGTATCATTGATCCCAGATCAATGGAGGTCATCCTAGCATAGGGAGTATGGTAGATACAATGATGCATCCATCGGTACTACTATGGTCCCTAACTTCATTTCCCTGCTCATTGATCAGATGAGAGGTACTTCCCATGAGTCCCAGACTGCATGGGTAGGGTGCCTCAATAGGAGAACTAATCAATCCTGTCCTCACAGGAGAACACATCAATCCTGCTACAATCGCCATGGAGAACATATCAATCCAGGCCGCCATGGAGAACACATCAATCCAGGCCTCACAAGAGAACACATCAATCCTACTACAATTGCCATGGAGAACACATCAATCCAGGCCTCACAGGAGAACACATCAATCCTGCTACACAGGAGAGCGAATCATCCTTTTCCACAAGAGAGTGAATCATCTTGTCCCACAAGAGAGTGAGTCATCTTGTTCCAGTGTGCACCACTAGGGGAGGGTGAGTCACCCTGTGGTTGTATGTTGCTCTAGTAAGAACCGCAAGCCCTCAGAGCTCCCAGAGCTCAATGTATGCAACATGCAAGACCCTTGTACAAGGGTTTCTTGACGACTCCAAGTCATTTGGGAAAAATCACAGATTAGATCTTTCCACGAGGCTTTGACAAGGTGTATTGACCTATACATCATCTTAAAGTGATGGAGCCTCCTTACTCATCGTCTTACCGTATCCCAGATGATGTCTATCTGCTGGAGCAATCGATAAATGCAAGATTCCTCAATAATCGAATCCCACCTCTGGTTGTTACAGAGAATCACAGTGGTATGTGTTTAAACAGCTCACTGAAGAGATTCCCTAACCAGGCAGCTTCATACGAGATCATACTTGTAGATATGTATCCGGTCTTGGCGATGCTTATGGCAATCGACTTCTACTTCCTACTCATCCATTATATCGAAGCAGAATCCAAAGAGAAACAACACTAAAAAGTTCTCCAGTGATCCTCCACACTACCTACCTAATAAGCATTTGAATAATCATGCAGTTTCATATTTTCGGTAGTGTATCTCAATCCATTAGTAATTGTGCCATGAAGATATCTTAGAATATTCTTGGCATCAATGTAGTGAGGCTCAACCAAATATGAGCTCACAGTGCTAACTGCAAAACATATGTTCGGATGGAGGTTCACCAAGAACTTCAATACGAATGAGTTTTTGAAACTCAGAGGCATTTCCCAAATCTGGTCCGACATCACTACCATATAACTTCTAAAAGTTAAGATCCTCAAGGTAGTCACATGCTTGCAGTCCATCATACCATATCTTTCCAATATATTTACCACATATTTTCCTTGAGATAGGAAAATTTCCCTTGGCTTCTACCACGCTTCAAGTCCTTGGTCCTTCATTTCAAATTCAGAAGCCAACTCCCTCTTACATTTGTGAATGAGAGGGTCTGCACCTGTTAGAAAGAGGTCATCCACATATAGCACCAGTATGAGAGGCTTGTCATCTTCAACCTTAAAGTAAAGGTTAGGATCGGGTTCACTCCTAGTGAATCCCAACTTCATCAAGTAGCTGTCAATCCTCTCATACCATGCTTGGGGTGCTTGCTTTAGCCCATAGAGAGCCTTCTTCAACATGCATACATGAGATTTTTGATCATAAATTTCAAATCCTTCGGGTTGCTCCACGTAGGCCTCTTCTTTGATCGAGCCGTGTAAGAATGTAGTCTTGATATCCATCTGATGTAGGTTCCATCCTTGTGAAGTGACAAGGGCTATGATCGAGCGGATGGTCGTATATCTAGCAACAGGTGCAAATATCACACCATAGTCTATACCTTCCTTCTGGGAGAAACCACGAACAACAAAACGAGCCTTATATTTTTCCGTACTTCCATCTGCTGCATGCTTTATCTTGTAAAGCCATTTTTAAGTAATAATTGTCTTGTTCGGGGTCTGGTAACTACTTCCCAGACATCATTCTCCATAATAGACTCATATTCTTCAGTCATAACATCCTTCCATACTTGATGCTTGACGGCGTCTGAGAATGATGAAGGCTTATTTTGTATGATCGTGCTCATGATGGTCAGGTATCCCTGATACCTATTAGGTTTCTTACTTTCACGAAAGGTTCCTCGGGGTGCAGCATGTCCTTCAGCATCATCAAGTAGCCCCCTAAGCCATGAAGGCCTCTTCCTAGAAGAGGGAGGCTTAGGTGGATAAATAGGATCCATGGGTTCCTCCACCTCAGGCATTGTTACATCATCTACCCATAGAGACAGCTTCCACAATCGTATGGTTCTTCCTTTCCGCCACACCATTCTGCACAGGAGTATGTGGTGTAGTAGTCTCCCTCTTAATGCCAGCCTCAGATATGCTTGAGTGAACCAACTATAATATATCGGAGGCCTTGCTTTGGCTTGAGGGGAATGGTCCCCTTTTGAGCTTTCCTTCGACACATCTTGGACATACACCTTCTTTCTCTACTCGGAATTCGAGCATCCCTGTCATCATTTGTCTTACACCGAGTATAGCTTTATAATGAAGGGGGGCAAACCTCCGATGCCAAAGTTTGGATTGAAGAAATGTGTCAGAAGACATGATACCTAGTGGACTTCCTTCAACTTGATATAATGAATCAACACGAAACCCAAGAGTAAAGGCATCTTTAACAATATTTTTCGATACATGTACCTTGCCATTACTGAAGGTTACCTTGTAGCCTTTGTCTTCCATTGCCGAGATGGACACTAGGTTCTTTTTGAGGTCAGGTGCATTTAATACATCCTGGACTTTCTAGCCTTCTTGAATGGTTGTCCTCTTCCTTGATCCCCAGCTCTCCTCTTACCTTTGCTATTGAATTTTTCATTCCTTTGATTTGCCATCAGAGGGATTTTGATCATCGTCTCGGTGTGAGTCCTTTCTATTAGGGCACTCCCTTGCATAGTGACCTACTTTATTGCAGATGTAACATATTCCTTTTCTTCCACCCTTAGGTCTAGCCTTTCCTTTTGATTTAGTCCCGGAATTATTTCTTTTCTTAGCATGAGAAGAAAAGGTAGCAGGAGGACCTTTAGGCACAGGAATTTCTTGCTCTTCTTCCCTTGTTTCTTCTTGAATGCATCTAGCCATTAATTCCTCGAAACTAGGAATTACATTATAGTTCAGAAGAGTAGTCCTAAACACGTACCATTCGGATGGTAATCTTCCAAGAGTCGTGAGTGCCATTTCCTAGTCTATCGTAGATTTCCTTGGAGGTGTCTAGTTCAGAGATGTAGGCCACCAAGTTCTTATTGATAGAGTCTCGGATGATCTTCTATTTTGACTTCTTCGGTTTTCCATTTGTTCCATGCAGCAGCGGATGCATTTGATGGAGGCTCAACAATATTGTCTCTTACATGGTCCAACACTCCTGGATCATCTAGGGTTAGATCAATAGACATCTTCCATGCGTGATAGTCATCTTTCTCACGCAGCTTGTCTTCGGCAGGAAAGAGGGTTGAGGATCCCATAGTTCTTTTAGGATAGCCTTGCCAATCTTCTCTTCGGTGATTGCTCTTGCTCTTGCCTGTGCTTTGTCTTCACCTTAGCTCTGATACCATGTTAAGTTATGGTATGTTCTATGCTTATAACAGTTTACTTCTTTTTCTTATTATATTCCACAGATTAGCAATCACATGTACATAAAGTAAAGTGCGTATAGAACATTAAATGATCGACAAAAAACAAGCCAAGACAAGAGACACAAGATGTGGCGGCTAGCCAGGGACAAACCCCACAATGTGTGGGGAAACCCTTTGATCAAATCTTCTTTTATCTTCAATAATTCAACAGAGAGAAATAGTACAATAAATCTGATTCATATCAGCAGTAGCAAACCCTAGATCAGCAACGTCAGCATTAGCAGCTTCATTATCAAACTAGGGCAGATGATATCTCACAAACCGACCGTCGAATTGACTTAATTACACCACCAAAAGTTGTGGCTTCCAAAGGAGGTTCAGATGAACCTACAACATAGTTCAGATGAGGAGATCTTCTAGGCCACGTAGGTCAATCTTTACTTCTGCAGTTGCAGCTTCAGTTTTAGCAGTTTCCGGCTTCAAACTAGGGCAGTCGATATCTTGCAAACCGTTCGTTGGATTGACTTAATTCCACCACAAAAAGTTGTGGTTTTCAAAGGAGATCCAGATGGACTTACAGTGCAGTTCCAAAGAGGAGATCTTCTAGGCCACATAGGTCAATCTTTGCTTCTGCAGTTGCAGCTTCAGGTTTAGCAGTTTCCGGCTTCAAACTAGGGCAGTCGATATCTTGCAAACCGTTCGTCATATTGACTTCATTCCACCACCAAAAGTTGTGGCTTTCAAAGGAGATCCAGATGGGCCTACAACGTAGTTCCAAAGAGGAGATATTCTAGGCCACGCAAGTCAATATTTGCTTCTGCAGTTGCAGCTTCAGGTTCGATAGCTTTTGGCTTCACATATGTGAGAGAGAGACCCATTTCTGCGCAGTAGAGAAGAGACTCATTTCTGCGCAGTAGAGAGAGAGAGAGAGAGAGAGATGTGATGAGAAGAGTGAGTGCAAATGAGGAAAAGTCCTCTTATATTTATACACAACGTTGGTGTTTGAATAGATGCGACTGTTGGGCTTCTAAGCCTACATGAGTTGTAGGTCAGCTTGATAATAATTCCATAATCAAAACAAATTCATATCTCCATGAATACTTATCGAAATCGGATGATGTTTATATCAATCCTACACCTCTCGACGAGAGGAACCTAATAAAAATATTATCAACCACAAATAAGATGACCCACATGAAGTTTTGCCCTAGTTGCCGATTTTAACAAAAATCCATTCCTTTGAACCATTCCTCTCCACTCAGAGGTATCTTAGTGGCCTCAACTATTGATTGAGCTGAGACTGGAAAAGTTAGACTTCCCACCTTTGCTTGTACACCATCAAAACCCCTAGCAAATTCCTTTGTCAACTGCAAATGATATCCCTGAATTTTCTCACAAAATCTCATACACCCTACTTGTTCAAAATCCATTATGATGGATGGATTTGCATTGATGGTTGTAATGTCCTGTGGTTCAAAACGTACAATGGCTCCCCCTTTGTGTTTTTTCTTCTTCTGGAGTTGACATAGTTTCACTTTTGCAGCAATCAATAGTTTAAGGTTATGAACAACTCGTTTGGGAAACAATGGAGTTGTTATGGTATTTCAATATTTTGACAATGACTTAAGTTATACTCACAACACTTACACCAAGACTTAGAACTGTGGAATTTCTCAGGAAAGCCCTATAGAACTCAGAATTTTGTAACTATTGGCAATAATTAAACTAGGGATAGTCACAATGCACAAGCCAAAAACACAGTGCTAAAAAATTTGACCTCTAAAACACCTTTGGGCATAAATTTTAAGTGAAAAATCTTTGTTACAGTCTTAAGACCAAGGCACCAATTGCATGCAAGGGTTCACAGAACAAAAAGGTAAATTGGTAGTGAGAAAAGAGGGAAATGACCCATTGTGTGGAATCGCAGTGGGCTGGGATAAAAATGTAGCGTAGAGGAAGAAAAATGCAGCGAATTTCAGAAAAGCAGTGATGGAAATTTGATCCTTTTTGCAGGCTCTAAACAGTTTGTGCTAGCTTCTAAATGCAATTTCAGAGTTCTTTCTAGACTAAAGGATTAATATAAAACTAAATTTACACCTGTGAAGGAAATTTGACCATCAACATGCGAGAATTTGAACACTGTGTGAACTTACAACACCCATGCCTCCCTTTCGTAGCAAATGAAATGAACCACATGAGCTTTTTGATGTAGATAATGAAGGGTTGAGTGATAAGGGATAAAAAGTCAAGTTCAAATGATCACAGGGAATGGCCTAGAGCGAGAGTGATTGTGATTTAGAAATAACATCATAAATGCACAATGTTTTTATGAAAACACAATTCATTGAGAAAATAAAGGATTGTCCTCTTGACAGTTATTCCCTATTGAGGTCATTGGTTTGTCCTTTTGAAATGACATCCAAACTAATATCAAAGTGCTTCCAAATGTGTGTCAACGTCATTTCATGATTTCTTTTGATGTATACATTATCTTTAGACTTAGGTGACCTGCTAACTATGACTTAGAATGGGACCAACCAACTCACAATAACCAACGACTTATAAAACGTGATTTTTTTACCTTTTTTCCAAGTGACCAAATACTTTCCATGATTCTCCTTTGTAATGAAAAACATGATTTTTGACATTGGACTCTTAACAAAATAAAAATCTTTACATGATACCCAATCTAGACCTGGACCTCTTTGAACAATAATAGTCAAGTGATTCATGACTAATATTTACAACTTTGACCTTAGATACATAGCAATAATAAAAAGACCAAGATCCCTAGACATAGGACACTAACATATTCTATTTGACAATTCATCACAACATATCCATTAAAATAAATTGAAATATATACTATGAATGGTTAATTCACTTAGATTCCAAATCATTTATTGCAATTTTTTTTGTTTATTCATGTAATATATAAAATGTGGAAAATAGAGAATAATCAAATACAAACACACACCAATTATAACGGAACCAACATATACTCTTGAAACCCTTTTAGGAGAAAACCTAATTGGAAGGTGAGGCTTATCTGAATACAAATGAGAATGCATTCCCTATGAAGTAACTTGAGACCTTGGCCTATGTGATGCTATAGAATACAAACCCCTTATATTTTTCTCTCTCTCTATCCAATCTTAGACACTCTTCTCTACTATAAAACAAAATTCACTAAAATAGAATGGAACCCATTTTCCCTAGAGGCCTAGTTATTACACTAACCAATTGCCAAGTAAGGATTAAGTTTGACTCCAACTTTCAATTAGTGTTAAAAATATGACCCTTATGGAGTCTTCTTCATAATATCCATGTGGCTATCTCATTTCCATTAGTAACAGAGTTGATGTGGCATCCTCTTGAATCATGTTGGACAAAACAGGAAAGTCAACTTTTGGGTGGCATAACTTTTGCATATGAAATCCGATTGACATTATTCTTGCACCCTTGGAAATTTATATAAATGTAGAAAAATTCTAGGAGGTTTGCCACAAATTAGTGTTTTAAGATCCCAAAAAACTTAATTTAATTCCTCCAACTTCATTTAAAAGGATTTAGACACCAATTCTCCAAACTAGGACCCATTGGTAAAAATGGCCCTATAAGATGATTCCTATAATTTTTCCACTCTAAAAGCATAAATATGGATGTAAAATAATATCATCCAATTTAAATCAATTTAATAGCTACTAGTTTCTATCAAGAAATAGTTAGTTATTCCTATTTGAGGAAATCACTAGCTAACGCATAGAGCAATGAAACCTTTTCAATTTATAATTGGTTCAAGCATTTTTACTCTTCCACTATATAATGTAGCTATCATAGGTGTTTGATTCTAGTTATTCACTACTTTAGGCATAAAATTCCTCTTCTCACAAAAAAATCTTAGTATTTGATGGATAAATCCTCTAGGTATTCAAGATATCTTTTTTACCTAGCACCTACACATAATTCATTTCCCATGTTTGAGAGAAATTTGTGATTACATTTTAATAATATATACTTTGGATAGCCTATCATCCCTTTTTCCTCCAATTCACATTGGACATTACACATAACATCATATAATGTTGTAGTGCTACCCATTTGTTGGATGACTTTGTTCATGACATACTACAATTCCTTGACCTATTTTTTTTAGTTGGCACACATTATCCTCAATCTCTTTTTCTTCTCCAACTTATTTTCCTCATATGTACAAGAATGTCATAGAATAATTGTATTGAATTCCTTAAACACTCAAAACAAAACCTCCAAGTGACAAGACACACTATAGATCATGTTCACTTCAAGGATACTTGCTACGCATCCATAGTTCAACAATGGAAGCTATCACACCATAGATATATCAAACTAGCACCTCATGGCTTATTTCATACAAAAATTGTACACAACATCTTCTCCTTCTAGTGTTGTGTTGGTAATTATCACTTGTAGCCACCACACCAACATTTCTGGTCTAATAATTCACATTTGTATAAAATTTACTAGGAAACAAACCATGGAAATCTACATTGATAGCACAAAAACACATTCTTTATAGTATTTTTACTCCGCTTAAAAAATTTCATAAATTAGCAGGCATGGGATCCACATCAATAGTTTCATTGTACTTCTTATCCCTACTATGTCACTTGTGCCAATTTATCTCTCTAAAACCCATCATTTCCTCACCACAATATGTGCTAGTTCTTCATGTTATATATGAAACCCTCATGACACAAGCCTCACCTATGCATACTTGGGACACATTTTAGAATGATTCTCTACTCACTTGTCATCTCTCTATTCCTAGTTCTTTGTACTTGGATAGTCAATTGAATCATGGGAAAATATTTGTTTTTGCTATACATTACCTTTAGTTATGGACTAATACACTTCCATATATAGCATTCAATCTATCTGTTTTAGACCCTATCCTAATCCTAGGCATGTTTTTTTATGTTTGAAGTATGGACACTTTTGATTTAAAGTGA
Source organism: Pinus tabuliformis (assembly GCA_031772625.1). NCBI lineage: Eukaryota > Viridiplantae > Streptophyta > Pinopsida > Pinales > Pinaceae > Pinus > Pinus tabuliformis. Next base: position 905,083,380 of record CM062816.1, on the reverse strand, counting down.
GATGAATTAATATGGAGTTCGGGTGTTTTCCTTTAGCCCAATACCCAAGGAGAGCTCAACTACTGTAGAAATATTAGCTAGTTATCCAACTAGCCAACGTAAAGACTAAGAGGAACTCTTCCCTTAAGGGTCCAACCTTCCAACTAGCTCAACCAATATAGCTTTCTCAACCATCCAACCAACTAAGAGAGGGAAGGATGCTACCCCCTTAAGGGCGTAGACTTCGAGGGGCATATGGCACTAGTTATTTAATTGTTGTGTGGGTTTCTTAGCTAGGGAATGACTTTCAAACCTTGAGCTGAGTGCATGTGCATATACAATTATTTTCTAATAATTAAGTGACATGCATCCTTCAATTAGGATTCCTGGACATGAAAAGCTATGGAAGTCTATAAGAAAGGCATTTTCCTCATTGAAAAAGTGAGAAATTTGTCTTAATCTACTATACATTTTGGGTTTTTTCATGGTTTTATATTTTCTTTATATCAACAATAATAAGTTTTCTGTTAGCTCTATCTCTAATTTTTTTTAAAGAAGTTTTTCTTATCAAAATTTCTTCTATGTTAATTTCATTAATTCTTTCATTGAATTTTAATTGATTCCACTTAAAGGTGTATTCATGTTAGCTTGTTTTACATTTCCTAAGTCTACACTATAGTCCTCCTCTCCTATTATTTCCTCTAGCCTTCCTAGTTTATTGCATTTAATGAGAAATAATCTCTGGTTCCTTAAATATGCCTTTCCCAACTTAGGATACCCCTATGAAAATGACAACTCTCATATATAGCACAACACTGTAAATTTCCATCTAGTCTTTCCATGTATCCATTTTCTTCATAGTCTAAATCCGTGAACCAACTTCCTGAATATAGTGTCATTTCAACCCTTGTTTCACCTTACCACACTAACTTCCAATGCTTGGCCACACAAATCCTCTATTCAAAATATAGAAACAGTGATCTAGTACACAAAATCTTCATTCAAGTTTCCAAGGCCTCCTATGGCATCAAATATATTATGATAAAGTAACCTCCAAGACGCTTTGGGGATCAAACTCCAAAAAACAAGAGGGAAAAACATAGGAAAATTGTGGGCATATTTCAACTTATTGAAAGAGTTATACCACACACAAGCTATTGCCATTAACAATTATACTAGAAGAGTTGAATCAATGTAATATAATCTTACACTATTTAAAACATTCATAAAATAATACACCATTCAAATAAGAGCATTGAACACAAGATATACTTGGAAACCCATTTGCAAGAAAACCACAAAGATTCAAATAATTATTTGATTGAAGTAGGAACCAACCTATCACTATAATCTTTGTAGGCACCAACCTATAGGAGACACCAATTCCTCAACTTTGCAAACCATAACTTGAAGGAGACATCGACCTCATGGGATTTGCAAGAAATAACTTGGAGGAGACAACTATCCCCTCAAATTTGTAATTACCAACTAATAGGATACTCACCAATATCCTTTGGATATATTGATCCAATTCCTTCTACGCTCTAACTCTTTGTTTTAACACATTTTCAAACTATATCTAGAGGAAATTTCTTCAATTCATGTAAAAAAGCAATATTTTATTCAAATATCCTTCCTTTCCTTTCTTTCTTAGTAGCAAATCACTCTCCCTAGTTCACTTGTAGTTATTTAACATACTACATAGTGTTTCACTCTTCTCTGTAGAAATTTTGACTGTATATTAACTTGATAATGCAATATAACTAAAGCAAAATACTTTAATCTACTTCTACAATCAAACTTGCAGAAGCTTGATAGATTTGAGAAAGATCAAGCATAACACATATAACTAGAAGAAGAATCAATGCACATGAAACACAGAAGAATAATCTGTTGAAAGCCTCAGCTAAAAACCCCGCTATCTGTATTATCATACAAGTGGAAATATGTCAGGATTACACAAAGCTTTAGCTCTCACAGCTAGCCAGCTCTCAGTACAATCCCTCACTGATGCTCATAGACAAAATAGACTGCTCATATGCCTTCTCCTCTGCCCTCCAAGCTCCTATTTCCTTGCACTGTTTCACCTGGGTAATCTAGTTGTTACCAACTGTAACACTAATCAATCACACTGATCTTACACCCTATAAAACTGTGCAAATCTCAAGGAATGAATTCCTTCTACATGGATGATATTTTTTTATAGGAAAAATCATGCAACTGATAATACACTGTCCCTGTCTTTAATCTCAACAGGGTCTTTCCCTGAATAGACATGCATGAGTTACTAATGAGAGAATCTTTAGTTATCTGTTGTACACTAGTTGGATGCATGCATGAATTAACTGGCTGAACTCACAATTAGTTCATCAAACAATTTGGAACTAATTTAACTAGACTTAACTCAGTTAACTGAGCTAACTAATTACAACTCAAATATAACTTATCCTTATGTCCTTAATTAAGGGATAATCTGCTTAATTTAAGGGATAACTGTTGCATGACTTCACAAAGACTTCTAGCTTGAATTTCTCCAACTAATTAACTCAAGATTAATTAATTAATTATTTTTCAAGCAGCTGGTGAGACTAAATTCGAATTTTAATTCTCAATTTTAATTCAAGGACAAATTAAAATTGGAAGATTCTTGTTAACAAATTTCAACACTCCCTCTCAACAAGAAATGGATTATCTGCCACCCCGATCCTATCTATATGGAACTCAAATTTACACTTTGACAATGCCTTTGTCAAAATGTCAGCTTCTTGCTCCTTAGTCGAAATATACTGCAACAACATGATCCTATTCGCTACACAGTCTCCGAGATGATGATATCGGATGTCGATGTGCTTGGACCTATCATGACATACTGGATTCTCAGAGAGTTTGATACAACTCTGATTATCGCAATAGATCACAGTTGGATCCATCCTCTGATTAAACAAACCAACTAGAATCTTTTGCATCTAGATGGCCTCACATGCTGCCTGACTTACAGCCATGTATTCAGCCTCTGCCAAGCTGAGTGCAACCAACCTCTATTTCCTGCTATACCAAGAAACTACAGCTGACCCAAGGTTTAAAATTCCTCCTGATGTTCTCTTGCGATCTGATGGACTCCCTACCCAATCTGCATTTGTGAAGTCTTGTAGCTTCACTTCCTCTATCCATCTGTACCATAATCCATACTGAGATGTGCCTCTGAGGTATCTCAAAACATGCTTAGTGGCCTTCCAAAACAACTTGGTAGGTTGAACCATAGCTTGACTTAGCTGGTTCACTGCATAGCACAAATCTGGTCATGTGTTCACTAAGTACATCAGTGAACCCACAAGCTACCGATACATAGTAGCCTCTACTACTTCTCCTGAAGTAGCATCCTCCTTCCTCTTGTTACCTACTAGAGGAGTCTGCATGGGCTTGCACTTATCCATGTGGAATCTCCTGAGTATCTCATTGGCATACTTGCCTTGAGACACAAACAGCTCCCCATCCTTCTGCCACACTTCCATGTCAAGGAAGTAGTACACGATACCCATGTCTTTCATCTCAAATTCTCTTGCAAGGTCCTCCTTGCAAGGCATGATCAACTGATCATCACCTGTCAATATGAGATCATCAACATAAAGAACAATTATCAACTGCTTACCTTCTACCATGATGTGGTACAGGTTCACATCCGCTTCACTCTTTGTGAAGCCAAACCTGGTGAAGTAGATGTCGATCCTAGTGTACCAAGCACGAGGTGCTTGCTTCAGCCCATATAAAGCTCTCTTCAGCATAGATGGGTTGGATCTTCCAACCCATCTATGCTGATAGTGCCAACATCGATCTGATAGATGAGTACCTTGCTACAGGAGCAAAAGTCTCATCATAGTCGATCCCCTCGACCTGTGAGAAGCCACAGACAACAAATCTTGCCTTATGCTTCTGCACACTACCATTAGTAGCTTGCTTTACCTTGTAAATCCAATGGGAACTCACAACTGACTTGTTCTCTAGTCTTGGAACCACATCCCAAACACTGTTACGAACTATGGAGTCATACTCCTCCACCATAGTATCAACCCATTTTGGCTACTTTACTGCTTCCTCAAAGGAAGATGGCTCGGTCTCAACACATTCCCCATCAAGGGCCATGTATCCAGTGTACCTCTCAGGTGACCTCCTCTGTCTGTGCTGAGAATATGGTTCTCCCACATTCTCTCTCGCATTCGACATCAATATATCATCTTCTCTTGTACGCTTTCGTCCATCTCTGGAAGACTCTGCTTGAGTGGATGTCTCCACTCTTGGATCCTCTGCATGTGGCTGCTCCACATCAGTTGGAGGCTCCTCCTCCTTACGAACCAAAAGTTCCTCCACAACCTCTAGTTGGAGCTCCCTCTCAAGGGAAACTCGCATGGCCTTCTGTTCATCAAACTTGACATCTCTGCGAACCACTATCCTCCGACTGGTAGGAAAGTACACTCGATAGTTGTGGGGTGTATCAGTGTACCCCACAAGTATTCCCTACTCGGTTATTGGCTCAAGCTTCTTCAATGCATCCTTTGTCACATGGCAATACACCGATGAGCCAAAGATTATGAAGTGACCCACATCTAGTCTCTTACTCGAGAAAACTTCCTCTGGTGTCTTCATCCCAAGTCTGTAATGGGGGCTTCTATTCTACAAATAGATCGCTATGTTGCATGCCTCAACCCACAAATGAAGTGGTAGGCCTTGGTCATGCAGCATCGCCCAAGTTGCCCCTACAATCGTTATGTTCTTCCTTTTGGCTACCCCATTCTACTGTCGGTTATGAGGTGTCATCAACTGTCATTTAATTCCTACCACTGCACAGAAGTCCTTAAACTCTTGAGAGACATACTCTCCACCATTGTCGCTTCTCAAGGCCTTGGTCTTCTTCCCTGATTCTTTCTCGACCAAATCTTTGAACTCACAAAACTTTGAGAAGGTTTGGTCCTTCTTCTACATGAAATAAATGCAGCATTTATGAGAATAATCATCAATTAAAATCACATAATACCTTTGCTTCGTTGTGGATTCCATCGAGAATGGTCCACACAAATCAGTATGAACTCACTATAAGATTGCTTCTGCTCGACCATCTCGATCATGAAAGGAATACTTGGCATACTTTCCCAAGGTACAACTTTTGCATGTGTCAACTTGCTCAAGGTTACCTTTGGGAAGTCCTATAGACATTTGTTGCATTATCTTCAAGGCCCCATTATGCAAATGGCCCAACTGCCTGTGCCATAACTCACCAATGTCTTAGCTTTGCACCAATTCTTCTTTCGAACTCAATGTTGCACAATCATCTACCTCTAGTTTATAGAGATTCTTCACCAAAATCCCAATCCTCTTGGTCTAACATGTGGCTATGTGTCTTAGGAACACCTTTCCTTTACTGAAGAAAACATCGTAGCCTTTGTCCTCCAAGATTGTGACTAATACCAAGTTCTTCTTTATTCTAGGCACATACTTCACATTTGTCAAGGTGAGAGGAGCTCCATGCTCCCTCTGAAAAGCAATCATGCCCACTGCTGAAACACTATGCTTTCCATCGTCACCCATCGCTATGCACATCTTGAGGTCTTTCTCCTCCAAGGTACTGAATAAACTTTTATCATCGGTCATGTGGAATGAGGCTCCACTATCAAGATACCAAACACAACCCACCATCGATGACACCATGCATGCGATGACGGTAAAGTCCATTTCGAACTGAGAGGCTAATGCCTCACCTTCTGATCCTTCCGAGGATCCCTTCTTGGACTTCTTCGATCAGGGCAATTAGTTGCATAATGTCCCATCTCGTGACAACTAAAGAATCTCACTTTATACTTGTCAACCTTCTTCCCTCCATGAGAAGAATTCGATTTGGAATGGGAAGCCTTCCCCTTCCCTTTCCTTGCCTTACTTGCTAAGGCCATATTTTCTTCATCATCATTCTTGGATGAATAACCATCTCGTGTACTCCTCTTAATCTCCTCCTGCATCAAATTCGACCACAGTCGTTCCCAATTTAGCAGTTTCTCCCTTCCATTCACAGAGTCCTAGTAGCTATTCCAGCTCTTTGGAAGGCCAAGGAGAGTGAGGCTCACCATATCATCATCAACAGTAGTTATTCCCACACTACTAAGCTCATCTCTGGAGGTGGTGAGCTTGTTCAGATATGTGGAAATAGTGTCGCCCTTCTCCATCTTGATTCTTTGAAGCTTATCCTTGAGCGCCAATTTCCTCTGGTTGTTACTGTTTTGGTAGAGATACTTCATTATCTTCCACATTGAAAATGGAGTATCCTTCCCATGGAGACTCAAGACAATATGGTCTCGAACTCCCTCCAGGATGATCCGTCTCGCCTTCGCCACACACTTCTTCCATTCAGCCAACTCTTGTGAATTAGTTGAGGTTGGATTTTGGATTTCCTGATCCATGAATTCCTTCAAGCCGTTGTTTTCTAATACAGCCTCCATGCGATCTTTCCATGCTATGTAGTTCGAGCTATCATCCAAGGCATACTCGAGTCCCAAGCCATTGAACGCCATTGGCCAACCTTGAAGTATGATAAGAATTCGATTTTGTACCTGCAACCTTGAACTTCAAACTTTGAATTCTCTTATCAGCATACCGTTCACAGCTCTGATAACCTTTGCTCTGATACCATGTAGAAATTCTAACTGTATATTAACCTGATAATGCAATATAACTAAAGAAAAATACTTTAATCTACTTCTATAATCAAACTTGCGGAAGCTTAATAGATTTGAGCAAGATCAAGCGAAACACATATAACCAGAAGAAGAATCAATGCACATGAAACACAGAAGAATACTATGGGGAAAGCCTAAGCTAAAAACCCTACTATCTGTATTATCATACAAGTGGAAATATGTCAGGATTACACAAAGCTTTAGCTCTCAGTACAATCCCTCACTGATGCTCACATACAAAATAGACTGCTCATATGCCTTCTCCTCTGCCGTCCAAGCTCCTATTTCCTTGCATTGTTTCTCCTGGGTGATCCAGCTATTACCAAGTGTAACACCGATCACTCACACTGATCTTACACCCTTTAATACTGCGCAAATCTCAAGGAATGAATTCTTTCTGCATGGATGAGTTTTTTTTATAGGAAAACTCATGCAACTGATAGTACACTATCCCCGTCTTTAATCTCAACTGGGTTTTTCTCTTAATAGACATGCATGAATTATTGATGAGAGAATATTCAGTTATCTGGAGTACACTAGTTGGATGCATGCATGCATTAATTGACTGAACTCACAATTAGTTCCTCAAATAGTTTGGAACTAATTTAACTGGACTTAACTCAGTTAACTGAGCTAACTAATTACAACTCAAATATAACTCATCCTTATCTCCTTAATTAAGGGACAATCTCCTTAATTTAAGGGATAAATGTTGCATGACTTCACAAAGACTTATAGCTTGAATTTCTCCAACTAATTAACTCAAGATGAATTAATTAATTATTTTTCAAGCAGCTAGTGAGACTAAATTTTAATTTTAATTCAAGGACAAATTAAAATTGGAATATTCTTGTTGCCACATTTCAACACTCTCGACACCCTCTTCATTAGCTCATATCTCAAACAATTATCTTCCACTTACGCTCTATTCACATATGTTCTTTCTCAAATATTCCAATATAGTATCTCTATGCTCTTTGTCCCTTCTCTTACTAGATTGTATCTCTAGTAGTTCTTCTCGACTCTTGTAGTGTTTTTTCACACCTCACATATGTCTGGTCATTACGCATGGACATATTCTATTATACTCTCATATTGGCACAAATTCCTTTATACCCTTAGTTCATCCAAACACTTCTTTAACTCCAAGTTCATATTTATAAATGGCATGAGCCTTTAACCTATGGTATTTCTACCCTAGTGCCTTTTATGACCTGGGTGATTTATCATTAACTCTACAAAACCATTCCTTGTCACTGAGTCCCCAACGAAAATTTGGTTGTTGGAACCATGACCTTTCTTACCACTCTAGTACTCTTTTTATATAACATCCCAATGCTAATGTTTAGCTCTAGATGCTTCATATTTACCTCCATATGACCTGGTGACATGATGACTAACTATTCATAATCAGGTATCAGAGGGTTGATTCTCCTACTTTCTTTCCAAAAATTGATGCCCTGATGTTTTGAGACTGAGGTTCTGAACCCAATAGATAAAATTTCAACTAACACAAATCTTGTTCATCTACAACTAATAGTTATTTTCCCATTACTTTGAGACTTTAATCCTTGAATCGATCCACTAGTCATCCATTATGATACTCTGGTGCCAATGAATCAATTCTATGATATGGGACCACTTAGTATGACCTCATGTTAGATCAATTGAACTGTTCCACTTCCATTTCCATTTCCCTTCACTTTCTCCCAAGCTCCAAAGTGCCAAAGCACCCAAGTCTCTCGCACATAAAAACCTTACCAAGCAAGGTCCTAGCACAAATCTTGAGGTCTCCTATTGTGCAATGGAATTGGGGAATAATCATCCAACACCACCTATCCTTCTACCATGTGTGTTTCCATTTCCTTTTCCACGTGTCACCTTCCAAGCATTCACTTAGCTTGTCGAAAATTCCAAATCATCTTGCCACATGTATGCACCTTGTTCATCCACATCAATTGTCTTTCCACCTAGCATCCACATCATCAATGCCACATGTCCTACCACATCACCTTAGGATATAGGATACCAAAAGGTTAGAGAGTCTTAGCACCTTTAAAAAATGGAAACACTCCACATGCCAATAAGCTCTTAGCCCTTGAGATCTTCTCCTATTGGCCCTATGTGACCAAAAGCAATGTTTGATGGATATCTCATTCTTGGCCTTCTCAACTTTATTTTCATTCTCAACTTGGTCTTAGTGTGACTTCACCATGATTCCTTGTGCTCAAAAGTCTTGTTCACCCTATCAACCTGCTCAATACTTCTATTTAAATTAATGGAACCATAGTTGTCATTAGTTTACATCAATGACAACACATGCTCAAAAATATCCCCCTTTTTCATTGATGGAAACCATTGGAATTGGAGCATTGGCATCCATGTGCACTTTGAACATTTCCTGCAAATCTACCAATGATTTGAGATATAAACCAAGTAGGCTCTATGCCAACTTCTTTCACAATCAATTTCCAAACTTACACATCAATGGTTGAATACCACACCAGTAGTTGATCTCTCCTACATCTTTGAACCAATTATTTTCTCCCTATGCATTGGACCAATCTCCAACTAAGTGGCTAAGCATGGCATCATTGGTCTGAACCAAATTTTCAACTAATGTCAAAATTCTCAGTGTTTAAACTATGCTCCTATAGTTGGTCTCTCCCCTTGTACCTCGCTTGTAGCTCTAATGGCCAAGCAAGTTAACTCTCCCCTTTTGACATCAATGGAAGAACAAATAATCACTGATACCAATTTCACATCTTAGAATACCATCTATGCATATATGATACCAATTGATCATGCATAGTTTTCCATCTAAACTCCCCCAGAGCTGATGCATGTCCTTACTATCGATTCTCCCCCTTATCATGAGAAAAAAACAACTACAACTCCAAAGTTTCTAACACCGATGAATGGTATGATGTTGATTAATAAGTACTTGCACCAAGTACTGATGTGGTCGTTGATACCAAAATTTCAAACCTTGATACCCATTTGTGTGTATGCCAAGTGGACCAATGCTCATTATACCAATTAAGAAAATCCAAAAAAATTAATTTCATCATTCTTCTCATGCAACTCACATTCTAAAATATTTCCATGTGTTGAATAGCTTCCATAACCCATACTTACAAATCTAATAAGATGAGAGAGATATTTTAATATCCCTGGTGAAAATTCCATGTAATAAAAGTTAATAAAGGCAAAGATAATAACCACGGTTGATGGGACACTTATTCCAAGTTGAATGTTTGAGAAAACATCCTAGTGGATGTTCATTTGGTTTATTAAAGTTAAGGGAATTGGCAAAGGCAATGGCTAAGGATTTGGAAAGGAAAAATGGCATTTTTGGCACAATTATTTATGAAAATAATGGAAATTAGGAGAAAAGGAAGGGGAAGATCATAGGTTGCATGTGAGGAGAAAATTGAAGGAAAATAATGGAAAATGAAGAAAATAGAGGCCTCATTGATAAAAATGATTTTGAGGATAAGTTTGTAACCCTTTTTTAGTTCAGTTTTGGAGTTGTCTCGTTATTCTCTCTCTCTCTCACTCTTGGACACTTAGATTTTTCTTGGAGCATTTTGGCATTGGATCAAGAAAGGAAAAAAATTAAAGAAGAAGCATATATGAAGCAAGGAAGAGAAGGATCAAGTAACTACAACAATATTCTTTGCAGGTATCGATTTTCATCTATATTTTCATTGCTAGATTTGAGATGCATGGTATTGCATATGGTTCTTTTGTTGTTATGGCATGGGTTTTACCATGTGTGAGAATGTTTTTAGCCTAGCCTTTCCATTTCTGGATATCCATGGTGTGATGGGGTTCTCATGTTTTGGTTGAGCTAGATTGCTGGATAGATTCGAAATTGAGTGAGGTGGACTTCCAAATGATAGAGCACATGGCCTAGTGGTCCCTGAACCAGACTGTGGGTTGCGATAAAGCCAGGATTGTGTTGCCTCGGTGGTCCTAGGAATCCTTGCTGGTGAATGGCAGGATATACGATAAATACAAGAGGTGGATTTCTCTCCATTGGGCCTAGTATTCCCGGGTTGGGATATGCGGTAAAGCTTGGAGAGTGGGTATCGGTTTAGGGCCTAGTGATCTGGTGTGGATTGCGATAAAGCCTGAGAGATTAGGAGACAGGAAAATTCCTCGTGGTGTAGGTGGAGAAATTCAGTGGCATCCATGCTTTTTTTGGCCTAGTGATTTGGGGATGTCAATGCAAAGAATTTTATTACATGTTCATTGTGTTGGCCTAGTGATCCAGGATGGATTATGGTAAAGTCTGGTTTCTATTGATGAGGGTGAGATGGTTTAGCCTCAAGATACCCTGGTTGGTTCTTTTGGTTTGAGTCTCACATTTATTCTTGGAATATGGCATGGGGATGAATGGCTGAAGAGATATTTGGCTCGGCCATTCTATGGTCGGGTGGAATGTGGTAGTCCCATCATGGGTTTGGATTTTTCATCATTAATACGAGGTTATTTATCCTTGTATTTATATCAATATTATATTGGTTTATATGTGGATCATATGGTTGTGATTTAATTGGTATTTCTGTTGCTATTATGTTGGTTATGTATGTGTTTATGACAGTGGATATGTATGGCTCTCATCATGTTTTTACTTGTAAATGAATGGATAATGTATCTATGACCTAATAGATGATAATGTAGAAAATGATATGAGGGAACAATGGTTCTTAGAAATTATCAGATAAGTATGAGATCCCTATGTTAAATCTATTGTTTATTAATGCAGGAGCATGTGACTTGGAGGGAAAATCTTCAAACTTATTCCAAAAATCCAAAAAAAAATTACAGGAAAAGGAGTGGGGTCCTTTAGCCAGCAACTTCCATGCTTTCCTAGTTTAAGATAAGAATAGAATTAACAATAAATCATGCTAAAATAATCTCTTGTGGATACGCTGTAACAAGCTTTACGCTTTAAATCTCTCTATGTAAAAGCATGCTTTTGTATGGATAAGGACTGACAGGGCTTATCTATTGCTTTAAATAGGAAATAATGGGACTCTCTAAGTTAGTCGATCCCGGAGACATTGTCATATTGAAACTCTCTCTGTGCATTTATGATTCTCCGCCAATTGGAATTTGTATGCGCTTATTTACTTCTGAACCTTTATTAATGGTGATTCGGCTTAGTTTTATCTCTTGATAATTGCTTAAAGCTCATTAATGTGATTTTCCTTTATATTGGCACGCAAGGCTTCCATTACAAACGTTGTTGAGCTTTCAAGCGGAAACTCTGTTTACATAGAGAAATCGTGAAAATACTTAGCCGAAATGAGTTTCTGGACCTGAAAAATTATTAAGTCTGGTTTATATCCTCATCGGATCTGAACCCTGTATCGCATCGCAGAACCATAAGTGGAGCAGAAGAGACCTGTGGAACTGCCGAAGTCCAAAACCCCGATAAGCTTGGACTTGAAATATTATATAATGGTTTGGATAAGTTTTCGGGTCCACAAGGATTGTCGCATCGTACAGTTGGAGCGGAAGGAGCCTATTGTGTGGAATTTCGGCACCGCTGATAGCGATTACCGATAGCCACATGGCATATCGCATCAGGGAATTACCCATGTTAAAGCGCTGATAGTGTATTAAAGCGTTGATTGTGTTATTTGCATTAAACGCATCTTCCCTTGGGTTTTAACACCGATAGTGTATTTAACGCTATTTGCATTATTCCCATTCTAAAAGCCTCCAATAGTGTATTTTTATAATTCCTTTGGAATTATAGTCCCGGTAGAGGATAAGGGAATTTGCATAATAACGTCGCGCTGATAACAAGGATTGGGGTTCTAGAGGAAAACCCATGAGGTTGTTACTTTAAAAGTAAATGACTAATACACCAATAAGTGGAGAAGGAGGAATTTGGCTAGATATTGAGGAAATCGTAGCCAGATTTGTGAGGTTGTCTATATCCCCTGCACCCAGGACACCATTAGTGGTATCAGAGCACCCTTTTGACACTGAATTGAATCTCAGAAGGAGGAGAAGGAAAGTTAATATGGCTTTCAGAGTTGGAAGAGGATGAGGACATGGACATGGTGGAATAGTACGGCCTATTGTAAACGTTGAAGTAATGGAAGTTGTGCAATATATGCAAGCTAGATTGGATGCATTAACAACAAGCAGAAACATAGATGATGGAGATTGTAGTGAACCTGAGGTTGAAGTTGCAGAGGAGGAAGGTGTAGCAGTTACTCCCGAGATGAGGTTCTTTCAGTTAGTGTTGAGATCCACAACTAGACCAAAGACCGAGGTTCCAATATATGAAGGAGGATTGAATCCAGAAGAATTGATAGACTAGATTAATGGCATGGAGAAATTCTTCGATTATGAAGAAACAGAAGATGAGAAGAAAGTAAAGTTTGATGTCACCAAGTTAAAAGGCCATGCAACGCTTTGGTGGGATGGTGTGTAGGCAGAAAGGAAGAGACTTGGCAAGAAACCTATCAAGAATTGGAGCAGAATGGTAGCAAAGCTAAGATGTAAGTTTTTACCAAGTAATTATCAACAAACCTTATTTAGACAGATGCATAATCTTAGACAGAGGTCTTTTACAGTAGAAGAATACACAGAGGAATTCTACAAGGTAAGCATAAGAGCTGGAGAAGCCCAGTATACAGATGAGAAGGTGGCTAGATATGTGAATGGCCTTAGGATGGACATTCAAGATGAGAGAAGTCTAATGTCTCCTAAAACAGTAGAGGAAGCTTATCAGATAGCATTGAAAGTTGAAGAAAAACTCATGAGGAAGCAGTTTTCCAGAGGGAGAGGTACTTTCCGAGGAAGGGGAAGTTAAGGTGGTAGAGGAAGATCTACAACACCTAAAGATGGAGCTAGCAACAGCTCAACCCAGCATGCACCCACAGGAGGTGATGCAAGAGGCAGAGGGAGTTTTTCTAGAGGAAGAGGAGGCAGAGGAAGAGGAAGAGAAGTAAGGTGTTACAGATGTAACCAGCTGGGACACAGAGCTTTTGAGTGCCCAAAGAATGTAGGAACAGGCTAGAGGAATACAATTGTTTCTCTAGTTGAGGGAGAAGAACCAACAACAACAGTGGCAGAAGAAGAAAATATACCAGAGAGAGGAGAATGTTTGGTAACTAATAAAGTTTTGCTCAAGCCAACAAAGGAGATAATTGAACCATCACAAAGAAAGACTTTATTTAGGACAATGTGTAAAGTTCAAGGGAAATGTTGTCAGATGATCATTGATAGTGGAAGCACTGATAATTTGGTCTCTACAGAAGTGGTGGAGAAATTGAAGCTGAAGACAATGAAACATCCAACACCTTACAAGGTGTCATGGTTGCAAAAGGGACATCAACTGTTAGTGAATGAACATTGTGAAGTTGCATTTCAGGTGGGCAAGTATCAAGATAAAATTGTATGTGATGTGATGCCAATGGATGTGTGTCACATATTGCTTGGAAGACCTTGGCAATATGATAGAGGAGCCATGCATGATGGAAAAAGAAACATCTACAAGTTTGGAAAGGATGGTGTCAATCATACGTTGCTGCCTCTGCAAGAAGATGTACCAGGAAAGCAGACTGATCCAAAAACTCTGTTATTAGGAGGAAAGGAATACTTGAATCAAATTGAAGAGAATGAGGTAAATTTTGCTGTAATTTGCAAGCCCAAGGTAATAATGACTTCTACTAAAATTTCTGATTTACCCGTTGAAATTCAAGAAATGTTGGAGAACTATTGTGATATTATTGTTAATGATTTTCCAAATGAGTTGCCACCCATTAGAAGAATTAGCCATCATATAGATTTGATTCCTGGAGCAAGTTTGCCTAACAAAGTAGCTTGTAGAATTACTCCTATAGAAAATGAAGAGGTTAGAAAGCAGGTGCAAGAATTGCTTGACAAAGGGCTGATCAAAGAAAGCTTGAGTCCTTGCGCAGTACCAACAGTGTTGAGTCCAAAGAAGGATGGAGGCTGGAGAATGTGTACAAATTCAAGAGCCATCAATAAAATCACAATCAGTTACAGATTTCCTTTACCTAGAATTGAAGATTTAATGGATTTCTTGAGTGGAGCAAAGTATTTCTCAAAACTAGATCTTAAAAGTGGGTATCATCAAATAAGGATAAGAGAAGGAGATGAGTGGAAAACCACTTTTAAGGCAAATGAGGGATTGTATGAGTGGAGAGTAATGCCTTTTGGGTTGTCAAATGCACCAAGTACATTTATGAGACTCATGAATGAAGTTTTTAAATATTTCATTGGTAAATTTGTAATAATATATCTGGACGATATATTAGTTTACAATGGGTCTAAGGAGGAGCATATGAGGCATCTGAATTATGTCTTACAAAGGCTGCAGTAGGAGAAATTATTGCTGAATTTGAAGAAGTGTTCATTTATGAAAGAGGAGCTAGTGTACTTGGGTTTTGTTATTTCTGCTGAAGGGCTGAAAATGGATCCAGAGAAGATCAAAGAAATCATGGAGTGGCCTTCACCCAAGAGTGTTTTTGAGGTAAGAAGTTTTCATGGTCTTGCTAGCTTTTATAGAAAATTCATTAAGAATTTTAGTAAGATCAATGCACCTAATATTGAGACCATAAAGAAGGACAAACAACCATTTAGATGGACTGCTGAAGCAGAAAAAAAAATTCAGCTATTAAAGAAGAAAAACACTAAAAAGCGTATTTTGGTTCTACCTGATTTTATTAAGCCTTTCCAAGTGAAGTGTGATGCTAGTGGAGAAGCAATTGGAGGTGTTTTAAGCCAGGAAGATAGACCAATATCCTATTTTAGTGAAAAGTTGAATGATTCAAAAAGGGAGTATCCTTCTTATGGTAAGGAGTTCTATGTAGTTGTGCAGTCATTGAAGAAATGGAGGCATTATCTAATGTCAAAGGAGTTCATACTTTATTCAGATAACCATGCACTACAATATATCATGCAACAACCAAAGCTTAGCTAGAAACATGCTAAATGGGTATAGTATCTTCAAGGTTTCCATTTTTTTTTAAGCATATAAATGGCCAATCAAACAAAGTTGCAGACGCCTAAAGTAGGAGGAATGTGTTATTTCAAGAGAGTCAAATCCAAGTGTTGGGTTTTGATTTTCTTAAAGAATTGTATGAAACAGATCCAGGTTTTAAAGAGGAATTTAAAGCTTGTAAAAATCTTGTTTTGATGGATAGGAGTAAATGGTTGGATTACTTCTTACAAGATGGGCTTTTGTTTAAAAAAAATCAGTTGTGCATACCACACTGTTCAATGAGGGAGAATTTAATCAAAGAAAAACATAGGGGAGGACTTGTAGGACATTTTGGCATAGAGAAGACTTTTGAACAGATTTTATTTCTAGCCGAAAATGAAATCTGAAGTGGAGAAGTATGTGAAAACTTGCAAAGTCTGTCAATATGCAAAGGGAAGGAGCCAAAACACAGGTTTGTATATCCCATTACCAATTCCAGATAGGCCTTGGGATATGGTAAGTATGGATTTTGTTTTGGGCTTACCAAAGACTCAAAGAGGTAATGATTCAATTTTTGTTGTAGTGGACATATTTTCAAAAATGGCACACTTTATTCCATGTTATAAGACTAGTGATGCTTCTCACATTGCTAATTTGTTTTTTAAGGAGGTTGTAAGATTGCATGGATTTCCTAAGAGTATTGTCTCAGATAGGGATTCCAAATTTGTTGGACATTTCTGGAGGACATTATGGAAGAAGTTGGGAACTAAACTAAGTTTCATCTCTGCATATCATCCACAAACTGATGGACAGATTGAAGTTGTGAACAGGAGTTTGGGCAATCTTTTAAGGAGCCTTACTGCAGAACATCCAAAGTAGTGGGATCAAGTATTGGCACAAGATGAATATGCATATAATGACTCACCTAATAGGAGTACAAGACATAGTCCATTCCATATTGTTTATGGAATGCATCCAAGAGGAGTAGCTGAGTTAAGAAACTTGGGAAAAGAAGAGATGAGAAGTGCAGAGGGTGAAGATTTTGCTTCAGAAATGCAAGCAATACATGAACAAGTGAAACAACAGCTGCAGGATAGCAACATCAAGTACAAAACCAGAGTAGACATGAGAAGAAGAGAGGTGAACTTTGAAGTTGGATATTTGGTTTTAGCACACCTCAGAAAGGGGAGGTTTCCAAAGAGGGAGTATAAGAAATTGAAGTTCAAAAAAATTGGACCGTGCAGAGTGTTGAGGAAATTTCCTGAAAATGCCTATGAGATTGAGTTACCCACTGATGTTGGAATATCACCAACTTTTAATGTTGCAGACCTGTACAAGTATGAAGGTGAAACTGTAGATGATACAGCACAAGATCAAGAGACCCAAGAGATTGACTGGGTAAAACAGTTACCCACAGCAAAGAATTTGCAGCCAGAAAGAATTATGGACAAGAAGGTGTTTAAGAAAACAAGGGGATGAGAATACTTCTAGTATTTGGTAAAATGGAAGGATCAGCCAACCGTTGAAGCTACTTGGATTACAGAAGACAAGCTATAGAAACTGGGCAGTTCTGTATATGAACTCATGGACAGGAGCCCATGAAGAATCCTGTCCTCAGGAGCATGTGACTTGGAGGGAAAATCTTCAAACTTATTCCAAAAATCCAAAAAAAATCTATAGGCAAAGGAGTGGGGTCCTTAATTTCCATGCTTTCCTAGTTTAAGATAAGAATAGAATTAAGAATAAATCATGTTAAAATAATCGCTTATGGATAAGCTGTAACAAGCTTTACGCTTTAAATCACTCTATGTAAAAGCATGCTTTTGTATGGATAAGGATCGAGAGGGCTTATCTATTGCTTTAAATAGGAAATAATGGGACTCTCTGAGTTAGTCGATCCTGGAGACATTGTCATATTGAAACTCTCTCTGTGCATTTATTATTCTCCATCAATTGGAATTTGTATGTGCTTATTTACTTCTGAACCCTTGTTAGTGGTGATTCAGCTCAGTTTTATCTCTTGATAATTGCTTAAAGCTCGTTAACATGTTTCTCCTTTATATTGGCATGCAAGGCTTCCACTACAAACATTTTTGAGCTTCCAATCGGAAACGCTGTTTACACAGCGAAATCGTGAAAATACTTAGCCAGAATGAGTTTCCAGACCTAAAATATTATTAAGTTTGGTTTATATCCTCATCAGGTCTGAACCCTGTATTGCATCGCAGAACCATAAGTGGAGCGGAAGAGACTTGTGGAACCGCCAAAGTCTAAAACTTCGATAAGCTCGAACCTGAAATATTATATAGTGCGTTGGATAAGTTTTCAGGTCCGCAAAGATTGTCGCATCACACAGTCGAAGCGGAAGGAACCTATTGTGTGGACTTTCGGCACCACCGATAGCGATTTCCGACAACGATGTGGCATATCGCATTGGGGAATTACCCATGTTAAAGTGCCGATAGTGTATTAAAGCACTGATTGTGTTATTTGCATTAAACGCATCTTCCCTTGGGTTTTAATGCCGATAATGTATTTAACGCTTTTTGCATTATTCCCATTCGAAAAGCCCGCGATAGTGTATTTTTATAATTCCTTTGGAATTATAGTCCCGGTAGAGGATAAGGGACTTTGCGTAATAAGGTTGCACCAATAACAAGGATTGGGGTTCTAGAGGATAACCCATGAGGTTGTCAGTTTAACAGTAAATGACTGATACGCCAATAAGTGGAGAAGGAGGAATTTGGCCAGATATTGAAGAGATTGTAGCCAGATTTGTGAGGTTGTCTATATCGCCTGCACCCAGGCCACCATTTACACCTGTAGATTACATATTTGTGATATGTTTGACGAAATTCTTGTCATGGCTAGTAGGGGTCTAGTTAAGGGTTTGTTCAAGTATTTACTTTTGCATCATTGTTTCCATGTTATCTTGCTTCTCTGAAGGTGACATTCAATTTTGGGCAGTGACCTAGGCTTTGGGCTTGAAAAGTGGCTCAAATCACAGGGACATTGGCACAATGCTGAGAAAAATCATCCTTGGGCATTGGCATCCATTGTCATGAGAGCGTATAGAGTCTCTTAGACACTCACAAGCCTATAGCATGGGAGCATCCAGAGGTCAAGTGGTCAAAAATTTCAATGGGACCCAAGGGTTATCTACCTGAGTGGTTGGAATGGTTCCTAGGAGTCTGATGTGGAAGGTTTGTGTGTTGTGTTTTAGTTAATTCCACTTCCTTAAGGTCACATGGGAGGTTGAATCTAATCATAATAGTCTCTCGTCGTATGTTTACCTTAGTTAGCCGATTACTTGGATAGATTTGGAAGGATGGTGCTACAGAGTGGTATCAGAGCATGGTGCACCCCTTGGACTGGATGGGCAGTGTGTTGGTCATGAATTCATATCGTTTGCACGTGGCTTAATCATCCTTGTGGTTTATGTGCTTGTTTAATATGCAATGTGTCAGTCATGGTTGTAGTGATGTCGCCATGTCGAAGAGGATGTTATTGTTATCAAGTATGTCATCATGAGTGTATGATTGGTTACATGTTGTTTATTCTTGTGTATTGTCTGTGTATGTCATTATGGTTGTTGTTTTCATGCATGAGGCCATCATATGTGTAGTTTATATGGTCATGCATTGATGACTAGACTCTAGCTAGATTGATGGTTACATGGTTATGTGCTTATGTATTATATGTCTATATGTTGTTATGATTATGTTTATACATGTATCATATTGATTTGATGATCTTGCAAATGAGATATCCTCCCCAAATTTTGCTAAGGTACATTGGTTTATTGTTATTTGGTTTTGCTGATATAGTATGCATTGCAGGAGAAAGATAAAAATGACTAACAAGCTGTTAGAATACAAAGACTCTCCCTATGAATAAGATGAGAAACGTGGTGTTGGGCACTCTTCTTATTTGGCAGATACATTCAGAACCTTGAAGGAAAAAATAAGGAGTTGTAAGGCAAACAATGACAAAATCATAAATGCATAAGAGAAACAAGCAGAGGTTAATGCTATACTTCTTCAAAGTTTGTTAGAATTGAAGTGACAAGGGCCACTTCGGATTAGCC
Organism: Pinus tabuliformis; assembly: GCA_031772625.1. Classification (NCBI taxonomy): domain Eukaryota; kingdom Viridiplantae; phylum Streptophyta; class Pinopsida; order Pinales; family Pinaceae; genus Pinus; species Pinus tabuliformis. Next base: position 905,063,618 of record CM062816.1, on the reverse strand, counting down.
ATGGACAAGAGGACAAAAATAATGGGGCATATGGCAGTAGGTATCATGGTGGATACATGTCGAATAAAGATGACATGGTTAGAGATGGAAGACTATTGGATATTGCAGATAGGAGAGGTGATAGATACGAGTATTATTCTAGCTCTGGTTATGACAGGCATCATGATCGTCGTCATTATAATTTTAATAGGAGGATTGATAGGGGATAATTGCTAAATGAGTTTAAGAAAGCAAAGTCACCTACTTTTGATGGAGATCTGAAGAAGCTAGAAGATGTAGAGGCTTGGATACTTGGGATGAAGAAATTCTTTGAGTTGCATGAGTACACTGATAATATGAAGGCAAAAATAACTATCTTCAGCCTGAGAGGTAAAGTAGACATCTGGTGGGAAGATGTGAAGCGGGTTAGAGACATGAGGACAAATGACTTGACTTGGCACAAGTTCTGGAGGCTTTTTAGGAAGAAGTACTTTTCAGAAAGGTACTACGACAGTAAGGCCAATGAATTATATGAGCTAAAGATGGGAATAATGATGGATGAAGAGTACACGACTAATTTCCTAGAGCTATTGAGGTATGTACCATATCTTAAAGATGAGAAGGCTAAATTTCAATGATTTGTTAGTGGATTTCCATTAGAATTTAGATATCGGATTGAGTATGATGAACCTTGGGAACTTGAGGAAGTTATTGGGAAATATAAGAGTTTCTATGAATAGTCATGTTGGGTGTGTGTTATATTCTTTCCATGACTAGCCCCATGCACGATGGGGTGATATCCCCTCCAGTTTGTTGCGTCGGGTGCAATAGTGGGGGCACCGCCCCCCTCTATGGGGTCTGGGGCAGCGCCCTGAGGAAATAGTTTTTGGACCCTATATTAGGTGGGAAAACATACCTATGGTTTTGTGCATGGTTTTGGGCATGATGGTTTTCTTCCCATGGTATTTTGTAGATCCTGTCAAGGGAACTATAGTTATGTTCTAATCCATGGTTAATGGTTTGGCATTTTATGAATGCTTCTATATATATATATTGTAACATTGAAAGGAATATAATGAAAAATCAATCTGGTAGTCCCGATTTTGGGATCCAAGGGAAAATCTCTGTGTATATTTGTTCTATGTTTTATGATCTCGCCATTGTTTATTTTCTATTTTTTAGAGTTCGTATGCAGGTAATTTCTGTACGAGGTTAAAGCCTACATTTGGTATAAGAGTTGTTTTGGCTTCAAGGGGATGCCTTTGTTGCTGAGGGGTTTTGCTTGGGTCTGTGGTTACCCTATTCAGTGGGAGATCTACAGGATCGATTCTTGTGGTGATAGAAGATAGCGAGCAATGGAAAGATAGAGGTAGAGAAATTTAATGGTCAGAGTTTTGAGTTGTGGAAACTCAAGATGGAGGATCTGCTAGTGGTTAAATATCAGTGGATCGTGGTAGATCCAGGTAGTAAACCAACAACAATGTTACCTAAACATTGGTTGAAGTTGGATCGGAAGGAAAAGAGCACAAGATTCAATATTGTTGATTGTAATAGGGGAAGCTTCGTTGAAGGATTTTTGGGGCAAGTTAGGGACTTGGTACTAATCTAAACCTCTAGTGAATAAGTTGTTCCTATGGAAAAAGTTGTATAACCTGAGGATGAAGGATGGAGACTCGGTGACAAAGCATTTGAATGCCTTTAATACTGCGGTAAGCTAGTTATTATTTGTTGATATAAAAATTTTATAAGATAAGTGCATCCGTTTATTGTGTTCTCTACCATATTCATGGGCTAGTCTGGTTGTTGCAATAGGTAGCAATGTGACTACCTTGTAGTTTGATGAAATAGTTTCATCCTTGTTGTCGAAGGAGATGAGACGGAAAAGTATGGAGAGCTGGAATGGTGATTCCTTGTCTGTACGAGGACGGTCCCAGAACAAAAATAAATCCTCGAGTGGGAGATCTAAATCTAGAGGGAGATCTAAATCTCTAGGAAAACCTGCAAAGGTGTGCTGGAAATGCGGAAAGGAAGGGCACTTCAAAAAGGACTATATATATAAATCTCTTGAGAAAGGGAGGGGATCTGATGATTCTCCTTCTACGGAGGTGAAAACCACCTCAGATGAAGGTGGGGATGTGTACTTGGCTTCTTCTTAAAGTACACATGTATATCATGAGGCATGGTTGATTGACTCAGGTGCATCCTTCCACTTCACTCCCCACAGGGAGTGGTTCTTCCAGCATGATAAATATGATGGTGGTGACATCTTCTTAGGGGGTGATAGGAAGACTAGAATCATCGGTCATGGAAAATTCAAGTTGAAGTTGCAAGGTGGAAGGATTACAACACTTATAGGTGTTTTGCATATTCTTGCATTGGCCATAAATCTGATTTCTGTAAGCAAGCTCGATGATGCAGGTCTAAAAACAGTGTTCGAGAAAGATACCTGCAAGATGGTTGGGGGAGAACTGGTATTAATGCAAGGATTTCGGATTGGAACTTTGTACAAGATTCAGGGTAGCACTACTATTGATGGATGCAACAGTTCTGTGGTTCCTGAAAGTGGAGCGAAAAATCTAGTGGTCTCTGGAGAAAAGACCATGCTATGGCATCAAAGGCTTGGACATATTGGAGAGAAGGGACTTCAAATACTTCATGGTAATGGTATGGTAGAAGGTAGGTATAATTTCTCTTTGGATTTTGATTTTTGTGAAAATTGGGTATATGGGAAGAAAAATCAGGTGAGTTTCCCCTTTGGTGCTAAGAGGGCGAAATAGATATTAGAGCTTGTGCACAATGATGTATTTGGACCTATGTCGATTTCATCGCTGAGTAAGTTTTTGTACTATGTATCATTTATAGATGACTTGTCAAGGAATACATGGATATATTTCCTCAGGAATAAATGTGGAGTCTTTGATAGGTTTAAAGAATTTAAGGCTCTAGCGGAAAACTAGATAGAGAAGAAGATAAAGGTGTTGAGGACAGATAACGATGCAGCATTTTTCAAGAAGGAATTTGAAGATTTCTATCAGAAGTGTGGTATAGCATGGAAAAATACTACTCCATACAGATCTCAACAAAATGGATTTGTAGAAAGAATGAACAAGACATTAATGGAAAAGGAAAGAAGCATGCTCAATGGTGTTGGGTTAGGAAAAGAATTCTAGGCAGAGCCAGTGGAGACTGCATGTTACCTGGTCAACAAATCACCTTCATTAGCTTTGGAGGATAATACTCCACAAGAGGTATGGACTCGTAAGAAACTCTCTCTTTCACATCTAAGGGTATTTGGATGTGATGCATATGTACATGTTCTAATGGAGAAAATAACCAAGTTGGAAAGTAAATTTGAAAGGTGCATATTTATTGGGTATAAGGATGGTTTAAAAGGTTATAAGATTTGGAACCCAAAAACAAGGAAGGTTGTGTACAGTTGCGATGTGGTGTTTAGAGAGGTGAAAGATGTTATTAAACATGAAGTCCTACCAAAGGAATCTGAGAAGGTAGATTTTGAGCTAA